>ML808226.1:197592-222453 GCA_009831015.1 Picea engelmannii | reverse complement strand
TTATACTGCAAAACTTCTGAATCTTTTTCCCCATTTTCCAATTTGACAGCCACATCATTATTATCGAAAAGCCTTTCCAAAGGGACCAAACCTTTAGGAATTTTGTTGGTAGACAGCTGGACTATTTCATGTGCTGCGATTTTGCTTTTGAATTTTGGCTTCTCAATTTCATGGTCATGTTCATTCTCCTGATCGATCTGCAAATCTACAAACTCATCTATCACTGCAAGAAATCTAGTGAGTTCAGCATCGTCTTCAAAAACCTTTCAAAATTTTACATTATCAGGGAGAGAGGGCCTATATTTAACTTGAATTTCGTAACTCAATTTCTGAGGCAGAGGGGGTATGAAAGCACAAGCCGACACAGCTAATGAATCAGCCAATTCATTCATTGCTCTAGGTACATATGAAATTTTAAAATCTACAAAATTGTGAATTGCCTTCAACACTTCATCTCGGTATGCTTTTAGCCTGACATGCTTTGCTTGAAAGGACGTATTCCCCTGCTGAATGATCAAATATGCATCTCCAAACACCTACAATCTTTTTATCTCCATATCTTTCACTGCATTTAGCCCCAGAAGTAGTGCCTCATACTCAACAATATTATTAGTCACTTTAAAATCAAGTTTAAAGGACAAATGAGAAGTTTTCTTAGAAGGGGAAATCAATACCACTCCTTCTCCTGCTAATTCTTTGGTACAAGCACCGTCAAAGAACATGGTCCAAAGATCGTCCTCTGCTGCTTCTATGGGCTGAACTGTGGGTTTTCTGAGCAGCAATGCATCTGGTAATGAATCATCAATTTGCAAAATACAAGACCCCATACCTGTGTTGACAGAATAGATAGGATGATTGGATGGATTTTTTTCGTCACTGATTACATATGCCAACTAAGATTCCCTGTATAGCCTTCTGTTCACCCCTCCAAAGACAGGGATAGTAGTGTAAGAGAGATCCATTTGAAGAGTACCACCTAGACTCTTCATCCACGTTCTTGATAGCAGACATCCAAATTTAGGTGGTATGTCTGCCACTACTATATCCATCACCATAGTCTTCATGGATGCTTGGGTTAAGGTTACAGCCAAATCCTTGATCATCCCAAGACATTTGACTTTTCGAGAGTCAAAAGAGAAAAGATCATGATAAGACTTGGTGATATCTAGCCCAAGCTCATCCATGACCACCTTTGGCATCAAATTGTGAAAAGAACCGGAGTCCAACAAACAGTTATGCAGTGTCTTCTCATCAATATTTAAAGAGATGTAAAA
Organism: Picea engelmannii; assembly: GCA_009831015.1. NCBI lineage: Eukaryota > Viridiplantae > Streptophyta > Pinopsida > Pinales > Pinaceae > Picea > Picea engelmannii. Next base: position 221,179 of record ML808226.1, on the reverse strand, counting down.
GGGAGGACAACTTTCGTCTCTATCTTCTATCATTTGGCCCAGAGTAATGGTTGGATTTTCATCATATATGTTGAGGATATCAACAGAAAGGGATATCTATTGGGGATCTAGAGTTTTGAGGATATCATAAGAAAGGGATATATATTGGGGATCTAGAGTTTTGAGGATATCCTTTTTGAACATTTCATTTTTCATTAACTCGACTAGAGGAATAGGAATTTTAATTTTTTTTATTTCAGCCTCAAAATTGAACGAATATGGGACTTTATCAAAAGCTTTATCAGAGACCTTTACCTGATTCGAAGGAGCTTCCTGATTGCTTTGCTCTTCAACAGGAGCCTGACTTTCTGGAGTTTGATGCTTGACAGGGGCAGCAGTCTTTTTTAGAAGAGCTGATGCTTTCACCTTTGAAGGATTTGTTTGTCGATTATCTGATGTCTGATCTTTTTTCTTAACATGGGTTGTGCTCTTTTCGGGAGAGGCTGGTGCATCTTGTTGGGAAGTATCAGATTTTGATCGGAGGTTATATCTATTCTTATATTCTGTCATGAAAATGCCATTATCAATAAGATTATCTTTTGTCTGTTCAGTTATCAATGCTTCCTCATAGTCATGTTGTGTTAGATAAGATTTCCCTGTCTCTTCTCCAACACAATAAATGTTATCTTCTCCATCTTCTTGATATTCACCCTCGTCTTCATCCATCACAACATTTTGAAGAGGTAACTTTATTCTCTGATCTTCAGTAGGATTCTTTTCTCTTTGCAAGATCTGTGTTGGCTAATTATTTCTTCTAAAGTTGTTGGGATTTTGATTTGGGTTTCTGGCTGCAGAATCATAAGTGCCTCTTCCCTTCACAGGCTGCTTATTTTCAATCTTGAGCTTAGATATCTCAGAGGTTAGAGACTCTAGCATCTTAGCCATTTTATCGAACTTTGGATAAGCACTTGATGAAGAGGAAGCCTCATTCCTTGGCCTTCTCCTATTAGAATCTCCTTTCTACTTCTGGGAGGCTAGAATATTTGATTCCACCTCAAGGGAAGCATCTTGCATGATAGATAATGTTTGTGACCTCCTTTCTCTCAAAAATAAACAAAAATTTGAGTCAAAAGAATCATAATATGTGATCTTGGCATAAGCATCTAAAGGTTTTATCTCTGCTGCTATTTTACCATACATCCGGTTAAATCTTTTAGTGAAATCAAAGACTGACTCACTATTTTGTTTCCTTAGGTTTCCAAATTCTATGATATAGTATACAAAATCACTTCTGTCACCCTAGTGTTTCAAAAAGGTCTCATCCAATTGCTCAATTCCAGCTATGGAACTAGTAGGGAGTTCTTTGAACCATTTCCTAGCATGGCCATCTAGGCTTTGGACAAGGACTCGTGTCCAAACATCTTCTTCTTCAATATTAAGGTTTTCAGCATAACTGTAGAAATCCTCAATATGTTCTTCAGTAGACACATCGCCTTCGCCTGTGAATTTGGGAATATGCTTCTGATAGTCTCCCATTGGCATGGTTGATACTGGGTTTGGCAATATGAGTGGTGCATACCTAGCAGCTAGGATTTGTTGCATCTTCGTCAAAGGAGGTGGTGCAGCCATAACTATCAAGGGTGAGAAAGGTGATGGTTTCTTTTTCGAGTCTTCAACACTAGAGGAATGTGAAAGAGGTGAATCTTCTAATGGGAAAGAGGTCTAATAAGAGGCTCTGTAAAAATTTGCAAGTTGTCCAGCTAAATTTCCTTCACCTTTAGCAGATAGCTCTTGGAGGAGATGTTCAATAGCAAGGAGGCTAGTATAAATGTTCAAATGATCTTCTTGTTTCAAAGAATGAAAAGACTCGAGGGAAGAAGAACTGTGGCTTCTTTCTAAAGTCTTGGATGTTTTTTCAATCAAATTTAAAGCTATCAATTTATCATCATTAGTATTTTCCTGTCGATCAAAAGGAATTTGTTCTTCTACAGTATTTACAGCTATTTTTTCATCAATGCTCTTTGAAAAGAACTCAAATTTTTCTGTAGTAGATTTTCCAGAACTGAAAATAGGATTACCTTTTGTATTTGATCTTGAAGTTTGACCCTTAATGGTCTTTCCTTTCTTGAGAATTAGTTCTGGATTGGACACTGGTGTGATAGGTGATTCTTGAGGATTCTCCCTAGTACTGATCCTCTTAGGAGCCAGGATGAACTTGTGGAGTCGCCAGATAGATAATTACAACCAACTAAAAATGTCTAATCTTTGTCTATCATCAAAGATCAACTCTGTGTCGTATCCCAGGAAAGCAGAATTTAAATTTCGCCTCCCCGGCAATGGTTCCAATTTTTTATCACTCCAAGAAACTCCTTAGGGTTGTAGACTAAGGATGCTTGGTAAATTAGAAATAATGTGTAGATATGCTTTTGGAACAATGGGGTCTTTAATGATCAGTGTAATAGACAACTAATCATACATCTAAAGAAACAGTGCTTTCAGGAAACAATAATCGGATCAAGTAAATTGAAAGGAGAGGATGAAGAACACTAATCTTGATTGCCAAATACAACTAAGTGTAGGGCTTAATGCAAGATAGAAAGGAATCATTTACTTCAAGTCTATGAGCTCAATAAAGAGATAACAGTCTTCACAAGCTAAGATAAACTAAAATAAAGTATAGAAAGTGAAATATGGATATTTCTGATATTGAAAACGGAAGGAAACTGAACTTTTATTCTATAAATAAGAGTCAATACAGTAGCACAAAATATATTCCCAGTTTGAACCTTTGTCTCTTAGAAAAGATAGGCATTTATAGCGTTTTACAATCAGTTTTTAAGATCCTAAAAACTTGGATCTGTATCTAAAAATAGCAATTCAAATTTAACTAAGCAACTTGATAACAAAGACTTAATGACTAGACTAGCATTCGAATTGTCTTCAATCTCAAAATTTGACATCTGTATTATTCAACTTCTGGAATTTGGTGTCATGAAACATGGCAAAGGCACCTGTCTTGGTAGTTGGATTTCTTCGATTGTTCATAGTCGATGCTTTAGGAGATCAGTTTAGCATGTGGTTCTCAAAAACTCCCATGAATCTCTGATGCAGAGTATTTTTCAATCAAGTTGTTAATCCTTTAATATTTCAGAACCTCTTTAAATCCTGTGAAAAACGACCTGCTCCATCCTTAGCTTTCAAAAATGCATTTTTTTTCTTTCACTAGCTAACTCGCCTTATGATTCGATGGTTAGTTGGTGAAAGCATTGCCTTTCAAAAACTAACTGGTTGTAAAATTGCCCTGTGCATTGGTGAAAGCTCTGCCTTAGCCCAAGATGAACTTTCACCTCCAAAACTGTGGTTCCATCAAAAAACTCAATGTGTCTCTGCTTTATCCCCTTGCATGTTCACAGCAACCTAAGCTAGCACTTGCAAATCTAGGTGTGACTTTTTATTTTGCTTCAATTTTCTAATCTTCCTTTTAAGGCGCTTTGCTAACCACCATAGACTGTTATAGTCTTTGGTGATTTTCCTTTTCCTCTTCTTTTCCTTGACACTTTCTTGAGCCATCTTTTCAAATGCAGCATTTGTTTCTGTGAAGTTATCGGACAGAGTCTTCTATCTTTCCTTTATTACTCTCTCTAAGACCTCTTGCTGAGCGATCACTTCTTTGAGTTGCTTGATTTTCTATGTTTTCTTTGACTTAGTGCTCTTTGATGTTTCCCCTTCCTCGATGTGAGTGAAGGTCTCACAATTCTTTGAAAACTCAATGGAGTGTTTAGGACTCTTAATGGAAGGGCTCTCATCTTCTTTCTCTGGCTCTGAGTCTGTGTATGGCATGTTTAAGATGTTTGTTTTCCTTTATGTAGGTTGCTCTGTAGTAGTTTCAAAATCCAATTTTTTCTTTGACCTGTGAGATTTCACACCAGAGATTCTATCTTCTGGGGGTCTTGGAAGGGTTCTCCTCTTCCTCAAGCTGCTTTGAGGAGTCAATTTCCTCTTTCCAGCTTTCCTCTATTCATTCATGGGTTGAGTTTGAGTTTCAAATCCCTCCCAAAAAATAAAATGTTGCCAGGTCCTTCCCTTCTGTCTTAGCTCTTCCAGGATTATCAATTTAAAAAGGCCAAAGTGGCAAAGAGTGTTCTTCATACTTAGAGGTTCATCTCTAATCTTTTTACAGACCCAACACGGTAGCTTCATCCACAATAATTTCTAAAGACCCAACACGGGATTTATTTCCATCAAACGTTTTAGCAAACACCTCTGTTGTTGATTGGTGACATCCATTCTGTAGCCTTTCGACATATTCCATACAACCTGCGTTTGAAAAATGTTTTTGCACTTTTGGATGCGCCTGTAGGAAGGACAGACTGTCCAATTCTTTTCTCAACAAAGAACCACTGCATCTCCTTTCCATTTTCAATTCAAAACCTGAAATGATTTCGCACACCAAACATTGCAATCTGTTGTTCGGGCCGAGGTCTTGCGCTGGTGAAAACACTCGGCTCTTTCTTTCAACATTAAAAACTTATCATACATTTTTGGGTGATGCATGTTGGGGAAACGATGGGCCAATTTGATATCACCAGCCAAGTAGTACTGCTCCTGCACCTATGATGATGGATTCAAATTCGCCATTTTCAATGCCATGATTGTGAAGCATGCATTACTGAACGAGATCCGCTTTGCAATTCGATTTAGACGTGCAAACCTGAGTCTCCATCATTATCCACTTTCACCACCGCCTCATAATGATTGCATGATGTGGGTTGAGCGTGTCATCATTTGATTTTTTAAAACGTGGATAAAACACACATGATCCCCGCTTTCACCAGCTAATGGCCCGTGAGAAGTGCTCCTCGGCTGTTGAAAATCACCGCTTTCACCAGCTAACGACGCATGAGAAATGCTCCTTAGATGTTGAAAATTACCGCTTTCACCAGCTAACCATCATCTTTAAAACACGCGTTAGATGTTGAAAGCATTTTATGAAAATTTTAAAGAGAAGACCTTTATGGATCGTCTTATTTCTAAGACATAAATAAAAACCTAAGTTTTGCTACTGAAAAAACTCAAAAAAAAATTGGAGAAAACTGCCAATAGACATGCTATCAACCACAAAATGAAACCATAGTGACTGAGTCATTTTGGGAGCTAACATTTGGCTCCAACTGGGATGGACATCTCCCTGTGAGGTGACCAAGAACCTAGCTAGACTCAGTAGCCTTATTACAATTTAAAACAAAAATCTAAAAATAGTTTTGCTAGTACCATTTGGCATGGAGTTATTCAAGTGGTAGAAACGAAGAAAATAGAACTGAAAAATAATATGTACAAGTAGAACAGGGCTTTTAAGAAAAATCCTTATGAAAAATAGGTCTTTAGAAAGCGCCTGTTGAAAGGGCCACCTGCTACTTCCTCGCCTGAAAGATTTTGGAGAACAAAGGTATTGTTCTGTTGCACTGCTGTTATGACAAAAGGAACTATCCAGAGAGCCTCAAATTTTCCATGTTTCCCCTTCTCTTGCCTTCCTGCATCCCACTTTAAGACTAATTCCCCTGTTTTGAAGACATTTGATTTGACTTTCTTGTGGAAGATCTCCTTGATTGTTTGTTGATGTAATTCTGTTCTTTCCAAAAGCTGCTCTCTATCTTGCTGTAGCTCTACCAAATTATGAATTCTCCGAGTCAAATCATTTGGTTCAGAATTGGTTTCTTGTAAAAACTTTGCAACCGACAGCGCAAGTTGAACAGGAAATATGGCTTCAGTACCATATACCAACTTGAAAGGAGATGTACCAATTGATTTCTTACATGTAACCCTGTCAGCCCACAAAGAAAACTTCAGCTTGGAATCCCAGCCTCTGGCATTTTGTTCAAGCAACTTATTTATAATTCTGACTAAACTCTTGTTTGATGACTCAGCTAGTCCATTCCCTTGCGGATAATAAGCAGTGGAATGTACCAGCTGAATTCCCAGCTCTTCACATAATTTCACCAAGTGTTTATCTTTGAATGCAACAGTGTTATCAGTGACTATTCTCTTAGGTCAGCCAAATCTGGAAAATATGTTTTCTTGCAGAAAATTTATGATGACAGTATGATTGGCATTCTGGGTGGGAATAGCCTCAATCCACTTTGTAAAGTAATCGGTGGCAAAAAGGATCCACCGGTGCTGACCACTAGAATGCGGGTGAATTTCACCTATGAATTCCAAGCCCCATTGCTGGAAAGGACCTGTGACCACTATAGGCTTGAGGGGAAGAGATTTCAGTTGTTGTTTGCCTTCAAATCTTTGACACTTGTCACATGTTCTAACAAACTCATACACATCTGAAAATAAGGATGGCCAGTAGTAACCAGATCTTAAGATTTTATGTGCAGTGGTTTTCCAATAGTGATGTCCCCCGCATTCACTATTATGGAATTCAATCATGACCTTAGCTACTTCTTCTTGGTTTATGCACCTCAATAATAAACCTATTGGATTTTTCCAGAACAATAAGTTGCCATTGATGCAGAAATTTATGGCTTTGAGCTTCAAAGCCCTTCCTTGTGTTTTTGTCAAATCTGATGGGACTGATAAAGTTTGCAGAAAATGAATAATGTGACTGTACCATTTGCAATCAGCTAGGTGAGCTGAGACCTGCATTTCTTCCCCTTCTTTATCCTCTAAAGACTGAACATTATCTACATTAATACTTACCAAATTTATTTCGAGCAGCCTACAATTTTCTTCTACCAGAAGTTTGGCAAGGCCCTGACCCTTCACAAGTTTTGCTGGTTTAATTTCAACATCAAATTCAATCAACTTTGCTATCCACTTACTCCTTTTTCCATCTATGTCAGGTTGTACAAGCACATATTTAACTGAACTGGAGGGAACGAAAGCTATTACCTTTCCCTGAAGGATGTAAACTTTGAAAGCCTTCAATGACTTGATCAGTGCATATGCTTGTTTCTCCAACAATTCATACTTTACCTCTGCGTCCCTCAAGACCTTACTGAAGAAGGAAACTGGCTGCTCCTGATCATCGGAATTTTTCTGCAAGAGTACTGCTGCAATTGTATCTCTTGAAGCAAATGAAAAAATGTAAAATACCTTGGAGAAATCGGGGCTGATCAAAACAAGGGCTGTTGTGATGGCTTCCTTGATGGCATTGAATGAGTGTTTGGTTGCTTTGGTCCATTTTACCTCGGAGTCCTTTCTTAACATAGCAGTAATATGCTTTGTGAGTTCTGCAAAGTTTACTATAAACCTTCTGATAAAGTTTATAGTCCTAAGGAAAGACTGAATGTCTTTCTTTGATCTAGGAAGAGACAGATTTTTAATTTCTTCTACCCTTTTTGGATCAATTTTTACCCCATCAGCTGAAACAATATGTCCAAGTAATTTCCCTTCCTTAAGTGCAAAATTTGATTTTTTTGGATTAAGAGAAATGCCATACCTTCGACATTTTAGAAATGTCATTTTTAAGTGTTGCAAATGAAGTTCATGGCTGCTCGAGAAAACAGTGATATCATCGAGATATATCAGGACAAATTTATCTTTCTCTCCAACGAAAGCAATATCCATCGCCCTTTGGAATGTCTCTCCTACATTCATCAATCCAAAGGGCATCTTCTCATGCATAAACGTACCCCATGGAGTAGTAAAAGCAATCTTTTCTTTATTTTCCGGATGGAAAGCAATTTGGTTGTATCCGAAAAACCCATCAATAAAAGACATCATCTTTGATCCTGACACCTTCTGCAAAATATGCTCCATTTTAGGCAGAGGGTAGTTGTCCTTCCTATAGCACTTAATTAAATTCCTGAAGTTGACGCAGAGTCTAATCTCCGCATTCTTCTTCCTGACCGGTACGAGATTCGCAATCCATTCTGAATATCTGAGAGGAATGATGATGCGGGCATCCAATAGCTTTTTAATTTCCCTTTCCATTGTAGGCAACAATAAAGGATTGAAGGATCTAAGCTTCTGCCTAAATGGTTTGGTGTCTTTATTCAAGGGAATCTTATGCTGAATTACCTCTGTGTCAAAAGTCTTCAAATCATCATATTGCCAAGCGAAGATGTCAGCAAACTCCTTTAGCAATTCTCCATAATCAGCCCTTTGTTTTTCAGTCAAATGTGAAGCTAAGTTGACATATTTAGGATCTTGTTCACTGGCTACATTATATTGCAAAACTTCTGAATCTTTTTCCCCATTTTCCAATTTGACAACCACATCATTATTATCGAAAATCCTTTCCAAAGGGACCAAAACTTTAGTAATTCTGTTGGTAGAAAGCTGGACTATTTCATGTGCTGCGATTTTTCTTTTGAATTTTGGCTTCTCAATTTCATGGTCATGTTCATTCTCCTGATCGATCTGCAAATATGCAAACTCATCTATCACTGCAAGAAATCTAGTGAGTTCAACATCGTCTTCAAAAACCTTCCAAAATTTTACAATATCACGGAGAGAGGGCCTATATTTAACTTGAATTTCGTAACTGAATTTATGAGGTAGAGGTGGAATGAAAGAACAAGATGACACAACTAATGAATCAGCCAATTCACTCATTGCTCTAGGTACATATGAAATTTTAAAATCTGCAAAATTGTGAATTGCCTTCAACACTTCATCTCTATATGCTTTCAGCTTGACATGCTTTGCTTGAAAGGACTTATTCCCCTGTTGAATGATCAAATCTGCATCTCCAAACACCTGCAATCTTTTTATCTCCATCTCTTTGGCTGCATTTATCCCCAAAAGTAGTGCCTCATACTCAGCAATATTATTAGTCACTTTAAAATCAAGTTTAAAGGACAAATGAGAAGTTTTCTTAGAAGGGGAAATCAATACCACTCCTGCTCCTGCTGATTCTTTAGTGCAAGCACCGTCAAAGAACATGGTCCAAAGATCGTCCTCTGCTGCTTCTGTGGGATGAACTGTGGGTTTTCTAAGCAACAATGCATCTGGTAATGAATCATCAATTTGCAAAATACAAGATCCCATATCTGTGTCAACAAAATAGATAGGATGATTGGATGGATTTTTTTCGTCACTGATTACATATGCCAACTGAGATTCCCTATATAGCCTTCTGTTCACCCCTCCAAAGACAGGGATAGTAGCGTAAGAGAGATCCATTTGAAGAGTACCACCTAGCCTCTTCATCCACGTTCTTGATAGCAGACATCCAAATTTAGGTGGTATGTCTGCCACTACTATATCCATCACCATAGTCTTCATGGATGCTTGGGTTAAGGTTACAGCCAAATCCTTGATCATCCCAAGACATTTGACTTTTCGAGAGTCAAAAGAGAAAAGATCATGATAAGACTTGGTGATCTCCATCCCAAGCTCATCCATGACCGCCTTTGGCATCAAATTGTGCGAAGCACCGGAGTCCAACAAACAGTTATGCAGTGTCTTCTTATGAATATTTAGAGAGATGTAAAAGGGAGGACAGATTTCATCTCTGTCTTCTATCATTTGGCCCAGAGTAATGGTTGGCTTTTCATCATATATGTTGAGGATATCAGCAGAAAGGGATATATATTGGGGATCTAGAGTTTTGAGGATATCCTTTTTGAACATTTCATTTTTCATTACCTCGACTAGAGGAATAGGAATTTTAAATTTTTGCATTTCAGCCTCAAAATTGAACGAATATGGGACTTTATCAGAAGCTTTATCAGAGACCTTTACCTGATTCGAAGGAGCTTCTTGATTTATTTGTTGTTCAACAGGATCCTAACTTTCTGGAGTTTGATGCTTAACAGCGGCAACAGTCGTTTTGGGAGGAGTTAATGCTTTCACCTTTGAAGGATTTGTTTGCTAATTCTCTGATGTCTGATCTTTTTGCTTAATAGGGGCTGTGCTCTTTTTGGGAGAGGCTGGTGCATCTTGTTGGGAAGTATCAGATTTTGATCGGAGGTTATATCTATTCTTATCTTCTGTCGTGAAAATGCCATCATCAATAAGATTATCTTATGTTTGTTCAGTTATCAATGCTTCCTCATAGTCGTGTTGTGTTAGATAAGATTTCCCTATCTCTTCTCCAGCACAATGAATGTTATCTTCTCCATATTCATGATATTCACCCTCGTCTTCGTCCATCACAACATTTTGAAGAGGGATCTTTATTCTCTGATCTTCAGTAGGATTCTTTTCTCTTTGCAAGATCTGTGTTGGCTGATTATTTCTTCTGAAGTTGTTGGGATTTTGATTTGGGTTTTTGGCTGCAGAATCATAAGTGCCTCTTCCCTTCACAGGCTTCTTATTTTCAATCTTGAGCTTAGATATCTCAAAGGTTAGAGACTCTAGCATCTTAGCCATTTTATCGAACTTCGGATCAACACTTGATGAAGAGGAAGCCTCATTCCTTGGCCTTCTCCTATCAGAGTCTCCTTTCCGCTTCTGGGAGGATAGAATATTTGATTCCACCTCAAGGGTAGCATATTGCATGAGAAATAATGTTGGTGACCTCCTTTCACTCAACAATAAATAGAAATCCGAGTCAAAAGATTCATAATATGTGATCTTGGCAAAATCATCTGAAGGTTTTATCTCTGCTGGTATTTTACCATACATCCGGTTAAATATTTTAGTGAAATCAGAGACTGACTCACTATTTTGTTTCCTTTGGTTTCCGAATTATGTGATATAGTATACAAAATATCTTCTGTCACCCTAGTGTTTCAAAAAGGTCTCATCCAATTGCTCAATTCCAGCTATGGAACTAGCAGGGAGTTCTTTGAACCATTTCCTAGCATGGCCATCTAGGCTTTGGACAAAGAATCGTGTCCAAACATCTTCTTCTTCAATATTAAGGTTTTCAGCATAACTGTAGAAAGCCTCAATATGTTCTTCATCAGACACATCACCTTCGCCTGTGAATTTGGGCATATACTTCTGATAGTCTCCTGTTAGCATGGCTAATACTGGGTTTGGCAATATGAGTGGTGCATACCTAGCAGCTAGGATTTGTTGCATCTTCATCAAAGGAGGTGGTGCAGCCATAACTATCAAGGGTGAGAAAGGTGATGGTTTCTTTTTCGAGTCTTCAACACTGGAGGAATGTGAAAGAGGTGAATATTCTAATGGGAAAGACGTCTGATAAGAGGCTCTGTAAAAATTTGCAAGTTGTCCAACTAAATTTCCTTCACCTTTTGCAGATTGCTCTTGGAGGAGATGTTCAACAACAAGGAGGCTAGTATAAATGTTCAAATGATCTTCTTGTTGCTGAGAATGAAAAGACTCGAGGGAATAAGAACCGTGGCTTCTTTCTAAAGTCTTGGATGTCTTTTCAATCAAATTTAAATCTATCAATTTATCATCATTAGTATTTTCCTGTCGATCAAAAGGAATTTGTTCTTCTACAGTATTTACAGTTGTTTTTTCATCAATGCTCTTTGAAAAGAACTCAAATTTTTTTGTAGTAGATTTTCCAGAACTGAAAAGAGGATTACCTTCAGTATCTGATCTTGAAGTTTGACCCTGACTGGTCTTTCCTTTCCTGAGAATTAGTTCTGGATTGGACACTGGTGTGATAGGTGATTCTTGAGGATTCGCCCTAGTATTGATCCTCTTAGGAGCCAGGATGAACTTGTGGAGTCGCCAGATAGATAATTACAACCAACTAAAAATGTCTAATCTTTGTCTATCATCAAAGATCAGCTCTGTGTCGTATCCCAGGAAAGCAGAACTTAAATTTCGTCTCCCCGACAACGGTGCCAATTTGTTATCACTCCACTAAACTCCTTAGGGTTGTAGACTAAGGATGCTTGGTAACTTAGAAATAATGTGTAGATATTCTTCGAACAATGGGGTCTTTAATGATCAGTGTAATAGACAACTCATCATACATCTAAAGAAACAGTGCTTTCAGGAAACAATAATCAGATCAAGTAAATTGAAAGGAGAGGATGAAGAACACTAATCTTGATTGCCAAATACAACTGAGTGTAGGGCTTAATGCAAGATAGAAAGGAATCCTTTACTTCAAGTCTATGAGATCAATAAAGAGATAACAATCTTCACAAGATAAGATAAACTGAAATAAAGTACAGAAAGTGAAATATGGATATTTCTGATATTGAAAATGAAAGGAAACTGAACTTTTATTCTGTAAATAAGAGTCTATACAGTAGCACAAAATATATTCCCAGTTTGAACCTTTGTCTCTTATAAAAGATAGGCATTTATAGCCTTTTACAATCATTTTTTAAGATACTAAAAACTTGGATCTGTATGTAAAAATAGCAATTCAAATTTAACTAAGCAACTTGATAACAAAGACTTAAAGACTAGACTAGCATTCGAATTGTCTTCAATCTCAAAATTTGACATCTGTATTCTTCAGCTTCTGGAATCTGTGGTGTCATAAAACATGGCAAAGGCACCTGTCTTGGTAGCTTGATTTCTTCGGTTGTTCATAGTCGATGCTTTAGGAGATCAGTTTAGCATGTGGTTCTCAAAAAATCCCACGAATCTATGATGCAGAGTCTTTTTCGATCAATTTGTTAATCCTTTAATATTCCGGAATGTCTTTAAATCCTGTGAAAAATGACCTGCTCCATCCTTAGCTTTCAAAAATGCTTTTTCTGCTTTCACCAGCTAACTCGCCTTATGATTCCCTGGTTAGTTGGTGAAAGCGTTGCCTTTCACCAGCTAACTGGTTGTAAAATTGCCCTATGCGCTGGTGAAAGCTCTGCCTTAGCCCAAAATGAACTTCCACCTCCAAAACTGTGGTTCCATCAAAAAAATCAATGTGTCTTTGCTTTATCCCCTTGCATGTTCACAGCAACCTGAGCTAGCACTTGCAAATCTGGGTGTGACTTTTTCTTTTGCTTCAATTTTCTAATCTTCCTTTTAAGGCGCTTTTCTAACCACCATAGACTGTTATAGTCTTTGGTGATTTTCCTTTCCTCTTCTTTTCCTTGACACTTTCCCGAGACAGCTTTTCAAATGCAGCCTTTGTTTCTGCGAAATTATCAGACAGAGTCTTGTATCTTTCCTTTATTACTCTCTCTAAGACCTCCTGCTGAGCGATCAATTCTTTGAGTTTCTTGATTTTCTGTGTTTTCTTCGACTTAGTTCTCTTTGATGTTTCCCCTTCCTCAGTGTGAGTGAAGGTCTCACAATTCTGTGCAAACTCAATGGAGTGTTCAGGACTCTTAATGGCAGGGCTCTCGTCTTCTTGCTCTGGCTCTGAGTCTGTGTATGGTAGGTTTAAGATGTTTGTTTTCCTTTCTGTATGCTGCTCTGTAGTAGTTTCAAAATCCAATTTTTTCTTTGACCTGTGAGATTTCACACCAGAGATTCTATCTTCTGGTGTCCTGGAAGGGTTCTCCTCTTCCTCGAGTTGCTTTGAGGAGTCAATTGCCTCTTTCTATCTTTCCTCTATTCATTCATGGGCTGAGTTTGAGTTTCAAAGCCCTCCCAAAAAAGAAAATGTTGCCAGGTCCTTCCCTTATGTCTTAGCTCTTCCAGGATTATCAATTTAATAAGGCCAAAGTGGCAAAGAGTGTTCTTCATACTTGGAGGTTTAGCTCTAATCTTTTTACAGACTTTGGTTAAGCTCTTGTGCAAGAAGAAAGTTAGATTTAGGAGAGTTTTCCCTGTAAAATGGTCTAAGATCTTGAAATGATATAACATCAGTTTGTCGTACCTGTCTTCTGAAGTTATGTAGAGTTGGATGCACTTAAACAAATCCTGCCACTCATCTTCTAAATGGGAAACTAGCATGCTCTTCTTCCATGCATTATTTATGAACTCTTCCTTTAAATATGCCCTGAAATTTAGGTTCTTCGTGGTTGTCATTTTGAACCAACTCTGGCATGATCTTGGAAAACTAGTCGCTGCAGCGATGGCACCTTCATCCACAATAATTTCTAAAGACCCAACACTGGCTTTATTTCCATCAAACATTTTAGCAAACGCCTCTGTTGTTGATTGGTGACAGTCATTCTGTAGCCTTTCGACATATTCCATACAGCCTACGTTTGAAAAATGTTTTTTCACTTTTGGATGCACCTGTAGGAAGGACAGACTGTCCAATTCTTTTCTCAACAAAGAACCACTGCATCTCCTTGCCATTTTCAATTCAAAACCCGAAACGATTTCGCACACCAAACACTGCAATCTGCTATTCGAGATGAGGTCTTGCACTGGTGAAAACACTCGGCTCTGTCTTTCAACATTAAAAACTTAGCATACATTTGTGGGTGATGCGTGTTGGGGAAACAATGGGCCGATTTGATATCACCAGCCAAGTAGTACTGCTCTTGCACTTGTGATGATGGATTCAAATTCGCCATTTCCAATGCCATGATTGTGAAGCATGCATTACTGAACAAGATCCGCTTTTCAATCCGATTTAGACGTGCAAACTCGAGTCTCCATCATTATCCACTTTCACCAGTGTGTCATAATGATTGCATGACGTGGGATGAGCATGTCATCATTTGATTTTTTAAAACATGGATAAAACACATGTGATCCCCGCTTTTACCAGCTAATGGCCCGTGAGAAGCGCTCCTCGGCTGTTGAAAATTGCCGCTTTCACCAGCTAACGACCCATGAGAAATGCTCCTTAGCTGTTGAAAATCACCACTTTCACCAGCTAACCATCATATTTAAAACACATGTTAGCTGTTGAAAGCATTTTATGAAAAATTTAAAGAGAAGACCTTTATGGATCATCTTATTTCTAAGACATAAATTAAAACCTAAGTTTTGCTACTAAAAAAACTCAAAACAAATTTGGAGAAAACTACCAATGACCATGCTATCAACCACAAAATGCAACCATAGTGACTGATTCATTTTGGGAGCTAACACCTGGGTCTAAACTTCCCAACATTAAGAAGGAAATGTGCAATCATGGAACAAAATGCCAATAACTAGAGAAATTTGAGGTGGATATAGAAAGGTTAAAGACAAAGGATGACTTTGAGGTCATAGATATTATGGATGACTATGACCCATACCCCACATTGCTTGGAATTGAATAGGCCTTTGATAACAATGCAATGCTAAATTTGAAGAAGAGGCAGATTCCATTTGAGATAGATGCCCTGCGTGCAGTCTCCCCTCTAGATCCTTATGAAGGGTATAGATATAATGATCTAGTGGATGAGGATCCACAACACCCAATCATTGAAAACACATATAAGATCATTGGGCACAAGGAGGATTAAATCAATCCCACTACAGATGGAGAGATAAGTTGTATAAGTGTAAATTCCTATAATACCAACTCTGAATATGCCATGGAAAGGTGGATAAACAACTTGTATGAGGTCTCTACTCATAGATGTGCAAGGATAACCAAAGCAGTTGTTGGATTGGATCTAAACTATGTGATGCACCACACTTTGATGGAATAGGGCCAGTGGAGGCCTTCCTGACATAAATGGAGAAAAATGTCCCAGAATATTAGTGAGTTTAGGCCATGGATGTCATAGTATGATTAACACTTATGTGCTGGTGGGAAACATGTTGCACAAACATAAAGGACTAGGTGTAGGTGGATGAGTTGATAAAAGTTTGGTTCCAACCCATCGTCGACTTTGAACTTCCTAGCTGGTACAAGGGTACAGACGATACCCAAGAACACATTTTGTTTTGTGAACCCTACTAGAATTCTAAGAATATTCCTCAAACCCAATGGGTCCATTGGTCCTTTTGAAGATGGTATATTCAAAAGGAACTCAAGAGGAAAACAATAGATTGGATCCATATGAGCTTCTAGTTTTGTGTCACATTTAGCATTACAACAGAAGATCTGAATCAAATAGCATACCTCCTATGGAATAAAGACTTTATATTTCATTTTCATCCCAGGGACACCACACCAAAGGTGGTCTTCTTGTATCATCACCCGGTGGAAAAAATGGGAAAGGTTGTCCATTATTGGAATATTGACATGGATAATGTTGATGACGATGATGCACATGACATCCAGATAAAATAATTCAAAGGAGAGAGTGAACTGAAAGGTAAGGAAAAAGAGATGGCTACACTAGATTATAATGACCCGATTAAAACCAAGAAACATAATATTGGCACTGAGGAAGCGCCCAAGATGGAGATCATTGGAGATTATTGGGATAAGGAAATAGTCACTCAAGTTGTTGACATTCTCAAGGAATAGGAGGACTTATTTCTCTAAAGCTTTTCTAAAATGAAAGGAATTGTAGGATCGTTGGGGGCCATGAATATTCTACTCAAACCGGATGAAAAAATGGTCAAGAGAAGGAATTATTGGTTAAATCCCAAATATAAGGAAAAGGTGCACAAAGAATTAGATCAGATGTTGGATGTTGGGATCATTGTCCCTGGGGAATATTTTGACTGTATTATTCCTATGGTTTTGAAACCTAGGAAGAACAATTATAATTGAATCTATGTAGATCTAAGAAGTCCCAACGCAACCTACATCCATGACCCTTTCCCTACACCTTTCAGAGATGTGGTGCTCGAAAATATTGGCAGTCGGGAAGCCTACTCTTTTACAGATGGATTTTTGGGGTATCATCAGGTTTGAATCATAGAGGAGGATCAAGAAAAAACCACCTTTGCAATGGAATGGGGGTCCTTTGCATGCACCGTATTGTCCTCTGGCTTAAATAATTCCCACAATATTTTCCCAAATAATGGTCACAACATTTAGGGAATTTATCCACAAGTTTGTTGAAGTTTGTTTGGATGAATGGAACATGTTCATATTATTGAAGGAACATAAACAAGCTCTTTCATTGATGTTGGATTGATGTCATCAACTATATATTTCATTAAATTTAAAGAAGTGCATCTTCTGCACAACTTTCAACACATTGTTGGGCCACATCGTGTGCAATGATGGATTACTGGTGGATCAGGATAAGATTGCCACCATCTTGAATATGGTGGCCCCCAATTTTTTCCACTATTTTCATGTGAAACCCGGTCATAGAGGATATTATTGATGGTTTATTCATAATTATGCCAAAATTGTGGCCCCATTGGAGAAATTGTTGCATAAAGATACTAAATATGGTTAGACACCAAAATTCTAGGAAGCCTTGAATATTCTCAAAGAAAAAATTGTCACTGCACCAATTCTAGTTTTTCCTAATTGGTATAATCTCTTTCATGTCCACATAGATTCCTCTTCCATTGCATTGGGTGTGGTTCTTCGCAACCGGGTGAAGGTAATATTGACCATTAAGTATATTTTTCTAGTTGTAAGTTTTCCGATGCATAAAGAATCATACTAATACAGAGCGCTGGGGTCTCACCTTGGTATATGCATTGAAAACTTTTTGTCATCACTTGTTGGAGACCCCTTTCAAATTCTTGACAAATCACTCTGCACTCAAATATTTGGTCAACAAGCCAATATTAGGAGGTAGAATATGCTACTAGTTGTTGCTCATCCAAGAGTTTGAGTTTGAAGTTGTAGTCAATATAGGTAAGTAGAATGTTGTACCGGATCATCTGTCACATATTGATATTGGAAAGGCTAGGAGAAGCCTAGATGAAGAACTACCAAATGAACAAATTTTCCGAGTCTAAGCAATTCCCGATCAATTTTTTGGTTCTGGAGCATGATTATTGTTTTGATTTAGAGGTCTTCTTTTAATCGTGTTTGGATCCCATTTCTTGACAGCGAGGGGTGTGGAAGGGATTTCCCCACCACATATATGGCTAAGGGATCTAGGGGGGGTTACACCATTATTTGGAGCCCCCCCTGGTGGGGGTTCGGTGGAAACGTCCCTGAAGAGAAAATTTTGGGAAATTTTCCTTTCAAAATATTGTAATTTCATAGTCAATTTGAATTTTTCGTCATTAGGTTACAAATATGATGGTAGAAGTTATGTTATTTCTTTTTTCCCTAGAAGGAAACCCTATTTTATGTATGAGAGAATTATATTGCAATGATGTATGAGAGTGAATATTGTATTATGAGAGATGAGACTATGAGAAAAGAAGAGGAAATTACAACTGGTGTGATATAGGTTGTATCTCTTCATTTGTTGGATAATAATAAAGGAAGGACTGGCAATTTCTCTGGTGAAAGTAACCCATATTGGGTGAACAACATATATCTTTGTCTCTATTGTATTATGTATCTTGTGTGTTTTATTTCCACATATGTTTTATTTTATTTCTTTGTGATCCTCTTTTTCTAACACAATTTGTCGAGATCATTGAATTTCTCATCTCGAGACAACCTCAACCAGGGTATACCCAGGCTCAACATCCTCAACCGGTAACTTGTAGCACCAAATACTAGTTGATTGCAGGGAAATTGTATAATTTGGGAGTGGATAACATCCTTCCCTGGTGTGCATTTGAACACAAATGAGATTCCATTCTATATGAAGCACATGAAGGTATTGTTGGAGGAAACAATTCAAGTAAGGCTACAATGTGAAAGGTTTTTCAAACTAGGCTTGGGTGGCCCTCACTCTTTGCAAATTCCAAGGACTATTATAAGAATTGCAACATGAGTCAAAGCATTGAAAATCCCTATCGAAGGGATGAGCTTCCTTTATTTCCAGTGATTGCAATAGATACATTCGACAAATGGGAAATAGATTTAGTGGGTCCCATCAATCCCTCTGCATGTCACACATCTGTGTGTTACATTATTACCATGATAAAATATCTAATTAGATGGGTTGAAGCCACACCAATTAAATATTGTAAAAAAGAAACAATATAGTGATTCATTTTTGAGACTATGATCACTAGATCCGACTATCCAAGGGTGTTGATGAGTGACTAGGGCTCATAGTTTTTGAACGAGACCATTTAGAAACTCACTCAAGAGTTCACAATCCATCACCAAAATAACACTCCCTATCACCCTCATTCTAATGGTATAGTTGAATCTTTTAATAAAATTTTAGAGGATACTTATCATAGGATCTCAATAGTATTATCAACTTATCAAACAATGTGCAAAAGGATGACAAAGTACATGCAATTCAAATTGGTCTATGGAAAATAAGCAATCATGCCACTAGAATTTGTTTTTCCTAGCCTTCGAGTTTCCCTAGCAACCCAGATGACATATGACCAGTCCCTTCAACACACGTTAGATGAACTCATGGAACTAGACCATGATTGTATAATGGTTGGATTTAGCCAGATGGTTTAAAAGGAGAGACAAAAAATGTGGCATTATTGCATCATCCGCCAGAAAATCCTCCATCCTAGATCTTTAGTTTTGTTATATGACAACAAATATTTACAACATCCTAGAAATCTACACATGCATTGGTTGGGTCCTTTCCAACTAGTCTACATCAGTGAAGCAGACTCTTCCAAGCTAGAAACATTACAAGGACAACCACTCAAGGGACTTATTAATGGAAACAAGTTGAAGGTGTACTACAACCTGCATGGGTCAACCGTCATTTAGCTCCATCTCTCAGCTTTGAATTTTGGTAGAGTAGGATTAATGTAGGATGTAATACAAGTAGAACATCTCATAGTTTTCATAATTTACCCTTTTGAAAGAACATAATCCACCTCAGTCACATAGGTGGACTAAATAGATTGACAGTTTTTCAAAACCCCCAAGTCTCTTCATTAACTCTTATATTTCCATGTTTTTCTCCTTCATATCCCATATCTTAGCACAATTTCACAAACATTATGGGATGTGTGATTCCTAGCCTGACCATGTATCCCCCAAAGACATAGGCCAATTTTCATGCAGATTGGCGCTTTGTCACTAGTTATTAGGAAGAGGTACTACTCTCTTATTTTCCACGATCCCTACTCTCATCTATTTCCATGGATAATCATCTATGATGACATGGAAAAAATGACACTATAGGATCTTTTTTCCACCAAGTTAGGAAACCCCTGTCCTCTATATTTCCAGAACAAAAATACAAGTACAGGATAATTCTCTCTCTTGAGGGATTTGCAGTTTATTTTCTCCATCCAACAAGGTGGTGTCTATATAGAACAATCATTCATCACCACCCACACCATCGAAGGGGAAGAGTTGACCCTTTGGCCACATGAACTCCACCAACATGTTTGAATTATTCCCAAACTAGTGTCAAGTTACAGGTTACAATTCTAGCCTGGATCAATGATTTTCTCTTACTCAAACCCAACTGCAAACACAGTTCAGTTTGATACTTTCGTCTTGTAATGATGATTCTCTCTTAATAAAGACAATTATTTCCATTACATCCGTCATTCCATGAAGTAGTTGGCTTGAGGACAAGCCAATTGATAGTGGTGGGGGGCTATTGGAACCCAAAGTTTTGGGTTATTCTTGTGCACGCGCATAGACGGAGGTGTGCATTCTCATTCCAATTTTTGTGCTCACCCAAGTAGCTCACAAGGGGCACACACCAAACTGAGTTTTGATATTGCATGCCAATCTTGAATCCTACCAAGTGCACGCTGGCCCAAGTTTTATCAGTTGCACTGGAAATCTAGAAGACCCAAGCCAGAATCAAGAAAATAATCATTTTTAAATATCCCTTAATTATTACTACCAAAAACACAAGGGAATGTGGAAAAACCAAAGGATGTGTTGGCTCGGAAGTTAGGATTTCCACGATTCTAGAAAGGCTATGTGGACTGCAGATATGTGTTAGAAGTGTGCAAGGCAATTTGTTAGTAGAGCGAGTGGAATAGATTTGGAAGGGACATAGCTCCGAAGCAGAGATGGATATAAAAGGAAACAAGGACACCAAAGACAAGGTTGACGCTGGTTGTAATTGATTAATTGAGTCATTATTGTTGTCTAGTGTAGAATATCTTTCTCTGAGTCTCTGTAGCATTGTAATTTCTACAATCATGTGTCTGAGTCTCTCATATATTTAAGGTATGGAAGAATTCGCATGGTGCAATATATTGTATATCTGGAAGATTATACAAAGAGACATAGACTTTTTTGTTGTTTTATATGATTTGATTAATGTACACATGTGTTGTGATGGAATGAAAATGATAATAAAGATGCAATTATTCTAATCTACCTGATGTGTCTTATGTGGTATTTGGATATGTGTGTGTATTTTATTACTTATTAGTAACATTAAGTTGTCAGCTATGGAATGCATGAATGTCAAACCATATGGATTTATATGTTTTTATTCCTTCATCCCCGACAAAAGACCATATGGTTTATGTGATCCTCATTGCATCTCAGTTGAGACCTTCTTTAGCGTTGGCCTATGATTAATATGCCGATTCTTTGGAGTTTTTTTTGGTAAACTCTGGATGAACCTTGGGTCTAAACCCCCCAACGTTAGGAAGGACACGCGCAAGTGTGAAACGATGCAACAGGGAAGTAAATCACACTATAGAAAAGTAAATCACTCTTGCGAGAAAGTAAATCACTTGTGTAGAAAAGTAAATCACTCTTGCAGGAAAGTAAATCACTCGTGCGGAAAAGTAAATCACACTTGCAGAAAAGTAAATATGACTTGTCTAAGTACTAAGGTGATCTTGATTATTTTGATAGTTAGGTTTTGGATCATGTACCTCATGCTATAAGATTAAAACCACACTATGCTTGAAAACAAGGAAAATAAACTATCTCAATTTGCAAACCACACAATTGTTAATTAGAAATATAGATGCAGAGTTGTATTAGCAAGTGTTGCAACAATGGGAGTTGTAGTAGCCAAAGTTGCAACAACTAGAGTTGCAACAACAATAGTCGCAACAACATGAGTTACAACAACACAAACTGCAACAACCATAATTGCAACAAGAGAAATTCCTACAACACATTTAAATAGAGGAATTGTTGGAAATACATGAAAATGAATGAAAGATGCTACAACTACACTTTAACAAATGAAAAGGAGCGATTCTAAAATATATGCATAGAGTGGAAGCAACAAAGTTGTAGCAATGAGAAAACAATAGAGTTGCAACATGATGTTTTCATATAGGAATTGCGGGAAATAAATAAACACATAATGCTACAACTATTAATCATCAATTAAGAAACAATATGATGCAACGTTGGCACTAAGTTACACTAATGCAGAACTACAATAATAAATAACACTAGAGTTACAACAAGAAGTTAATGAAGGAATTGCTAGAAATAAATAAAAAGATAAAAATGAACCTACAACTACCTCTACCAATACAATATACAAATAGTACCGAGCTAAGGAGGGGACCCTACCTCCTCAGATGAGATATTGGTATAATAATATAGTAGATTATAAATGATTAACACACCATCAATTGAATATGATCAAAAAATAACTTTTATTAAACGAAAATGCATGGATCAATACAACTTTTTTTATAACTCTCTGTTGGATTTTTCTTTGTCCCATGGCTTAGAGAGAACGAGTGTATTTACACAAAATGACTTCTTACTAAATGATATAAGAAATTAGATGGACATCCAAGAGAATTGGGCTATCATCTTGTTACATCATCTTTTTCCAAAAGAGGGAAAAATCGGGTGTGCGCTGACTAAAATCGAGCACGACAGGTGGTGGCTGAGTTGTCCATTCCATATTGGAACCCAATTTCCCTTGTCATGTTCCTGAGTGGTTTTTGGCTGATTAGTTGATCCCTGGTGACAACTATGTAGTTGATTGATGAGTTGTTGTGGAGTTGCAACAACGATTTGTAGTGATAGTTGCAACACTGGGAGTTGCAGCAGCGGTAGTTCCAACAACGACCAGAGACACAACACTGGGGTTTGCAGCAACAAACAAAAATGAAAAAACTTCACTTGAACATTAATTTCATCTCTCATGTTGGGAAGGTACCTATGCAAATTTGTTCCTATAAATAATTGTTAGTGTTGGATTACTGAGAGGGGGGGTGAATCAGTAATAGTGTAATTATAATCCTTTTTATTCAAATGTTATATCAATGTAGAGTTATTATCCAATAATGAGCAGTAAGAAATAAACAATCACACACATACACAGTACACTAGTGTTTTACGTGGAAACCCAAATCGGGAGAAAACCACAGAATGTTTTTTCTTATATGTATTGAAGAATTACATTCATTGGAAGCACCAACTTCCCTTGTTTTCCAGCTGCAACTGGAAGGAGGCTCCAACCCCCTAGTTTATCAAGCTACAACCTGAGGGAAGTTCCAACTCCCCAATTCTATGGCTACAACCAGAAGGAGGCTACACCCCCCAATGTTCTTCGGCTACAACCAGAAGGTGGCTACAACCACCTGTCCTTGCCCTGTCCTGCCACCCTAAAGTAGAAAAAAAATGATGGAACCACTGTCACACTATCACTGTGAGATATACCGTTGTAAACCTGTACCAATAAATCTTAACCATGCATCAACCATGCATCAACCTGTACCTCAACTTGTAATCAACCTGTACCATAAACAAGTATATCAACCATGCACCAACTTGTAATCAACCTGTACCATAAACAAGTGCATCCAACCATGTACCAAGTATGTACAAATCATGTGTCAACTAATCATCAACTATGACTCATCAATATGTACCAACATCATCAACTATACACCTCATGTATGTGCACCAACTCATCAACTATTTGTCTTAACCATGTACTCAACATGTACCACAACCAAAATCCCTCATCAATTTCATCATCCAAATCTGATTTGTAGCTCTATAATA
>ML808226.1:131258-191810 GCA_009831015.1 Picea engelmannii | reverse complement strand
TGTACTTGAGTAACCAACAAGTATTCCTTTTTCCACACGAGAGTCAAACTTTCCCATTCTGCCATCTTCTCTTTTGATGTAGCATTTGCTTCCAAAAACTCTGAAGTGCTTCACATTTGCTGGTCTTCCTTTCCATAGCTCGTGGGGAGTTTTATTAGTGTTGTTTATGAGAATTAATTTGTTTTGAATGTGAACTGTTGTATGCACTTCCTGTGTCCAAAAAATATCTGTCAACTTTGAATCCATTATCATTGTTCGAGCCATTTCTTGTACTTTCATGTTCTTTCTTTGAACAACTCCATTCTATTGAGGTGTCCTAGCGACAGGGAATTTCCTTTTTATTCCATGATTACTGCAATAGTCCATAAATTCCTTTGAGGTGAATTCTCCTCCATTATCCGATCTTAAGCATTTGATTCTTGAATCCATCTCATTTTCAACCATTTCCTTGTAGATCTTGAAATTTTCAAAAGCTTCTGATTTGTTCTTGAGAAAGCAAACTGTAGTCATTCTTGTATAATCATCAACTAATAACATAAAGTATCTCTCACCTTTTAAGCCTTTTGTTGTAGTTGGTCCAACTAGATCAATATGTACAATTTCCAATGGTTTTGTTGTTGAATATTCCTTTGATTTGAACCTGGTCTTTGTTTGCTTTCCTTGTTGGAAATGCTTGCATAAAGTGTTGGTTGGTTTCGTGATCTGGGGCATTTCTCTTACTGCTTCTCTTTTGCTAACTTTGACAAGGTTATCAAAATGCATGTGACCCATTCTTTTGTTCCATAGCCAACTTTCATCTTACTTTCCTAGACAACACTTTTCATTTCCAATTTCGCTTAACACATATATGTTGCTTGAAGTTCTTGCAACTGTAGTGACCAATTTCCCTTAACCTTATTTTCTTATCTCACACTTTTGTGAATCAAAAGTAACTTTATGACCTGTTGGCATCCATTTCGCATTTTTATCCTATCCTTATAAGCTTCCTACCCAAGTGTTTTGGAACCCTTGATTTTCATCGCAATCTTTGGAATAAAACAACACTATCATTTTGCGCATTTGCACACCTGCCTTTGTTCTCGTTTTCATGACTGCAAGCATGAAAACTTTGATTTCGAAGTCACGTCAATGGAATTAAAATCGTCACTGGATTATTATTGTCACTCTTGTCTATGTGTTCATTGCATTTCCAATTCAATTATGGTCACATAGTTGGAAAGACACCAAAACCTTTACTCAATTGGCATTTTTTTGTTGTTAATGTGACTTCATTTTTATAAGACTATGATGATATTTTAATGATTGTGATTAAATCATTGATTTAATGATGGTTTGATGTGCTTTGATCAAATTCCTTGGCACATTGGTTTCATAAAAACACATTGAAATTGTGGTTAGACCCTTGGTGCAATCATTTCATACAACACATACTTGTTATGATCGAACCCTTGGTGCTGATTTAGAAACAATGTTTTGATTTTAAAACCATGCAAACACTATTGCTTGTGCAAATTTTTGGATCGAATTACCATAGTTTTCATTAATTATTTGGATGTCATTACTTTTAACACATTGCAATAGTGATTCGAATCACCATATGCGTCGTCGGTTGTACATTTGGATATGATTGTTTTGCATGGGTTGATCTAGTTCCACCACCCTCGCACACTTGGGAATTAATGCCTGCCTCCTATCTCGGGTTAACTCTGTTGGTTTCGGGGAAGTCTGTGAGCTATTCGATCCTGCGAATACCTTGTCCAAACCCTTGCCTGTTCACCTGGCTCACTATTTTCTCTTGTCTATGGCACCTGTGGTGCGCATAGAGCCAAATGGTAGCCAAACACTCATGTTGTTCGACAATGCCCGTGAGGATTTAGAAAATAGTGGTTGGCTAGTGTTTATCCAAAGATTTGAGGGTTTCAACCTTTCGGTTGCCCAACAGTTCACCCTCACCTTCGACGGATGCAGGGCTAAGGTCGGAGACATACAGCTCGAGCTAAATGAGGAATTCCTAAGCTCAGCTACAGGACTACCAGCTACAGGGCAAAGGTGGTTTAAAAATTCCAAAGTGGACAAGGTGTCGTGGCTACTCCTATTCACATCAAGGAATATTGTTAGTTAAGATAGAGGTATGCCTGTCGATACCCTCAAACCCAGGTGGCATGACCTATTGGCAATTGTTAAGAAGTTTGTGACCTGTGAAGGTCGGTATGGTTTGGTATTTCTGTATCATCTTCGGTTATTGATGAATTTTATAGATTACCCTCTGAACATGCCACATTATCTTCTATGCAGTCTTTACAAAATGTCCAAACGATTTAAGCATGAGAAGGCTGATAGCAGCCTTTTCCATCACTGCTTGATCAAAGTCCTTATCGTTCACCATTTGACCCTTAGTGGTGACTCTTGGAAAGCCTTCCTATCAAGGAATGGCTTTGCCACTTCCGAGTCTGTCCAAGTGGACAAGGTTGTGGTTACTGAAACTCTGGTTGGGCCAACCGTGCCACTTCATATCCTTCTACCCCCTGTCAAACCCTCAGATTGCCCCAACCTTGACCTACCCGATACCATGATCGACCCATGTGCTAAAGACAATACTAAGACCATCAAAAGGCGCGTAAGGAAGAAAGGAAAAGGTAATACTGGTGTCAACAGTAAGGGAAATAAGAACGCACGATGGATATCCAATTGTGCTAGGAACAAACCCAAGCAAAACGTTGACCAAAAGCCAATAGTGTTGAGAGAGGACTCGGACTCTGAAATTGAACGTTTCTTAATACCCCTATTCTCATGGCCTATGCTCTATGAAACCCTATGAATATGTCTCCAACTTACCTCCGTGCCTCAAGAACGATCCTAAATTCCCGGGAATTAAGCTTCACAGTGACACCCCTGGTAACTTGAAAGAACCATCGCCTGTAATGCCAAGGCCCAATCAATCACCATGTACCCAATGCGATTCCTGGATTGAACGTTATTACACCGACGTTCCCCTATTGCAATCTAAGATTAAATCATTAGAGGAACGAGTTATAGTGATGTCAAAGGAGAACGACAGACTACAAGCCAATGAGAAGAAACAAAAGACCACCGGTTCAATTGTCTTCTGAAACGTTGAGGCATCAACGACCTTTGTCAATTCAAAGATATCCTAATCGAATCATTTTTCTACTACCCAGGTATGTATTTTAACATCGATTTTGTTTCATGAGTTGGTTTGAATTAATATAACCGATTGGGTTTTCTTTCAATTAGCTCTGTTCATTTTAATAGATTCAAAATGATTATGTTATTTTCAATTACCAAAAATGATTTCGTTATGAATCATGTACAGAAGATTTGTTTGCTAAACTCAGACATAGCTATGATTTAGTTAATGCAATTTTATTGTTCTCAGATTAGTATAAACGATTGATTTGTTTTCGATTCTGTTTGGTTTGCTTTTGAAACATTTCTGTACATTTGAATTAGGGTAGTCGACTGGGTTTGCTTTCATTGAGTTCTGTTCAAATAGATTCAAACAACGATTCTGTTTCGTTTTGAATAAATATTTTCGTTTTGGATTATGATTGCATTTGACCTGTACGAAAGATTTGTTTGTTAAAATCGTGTATCTATGTTTTGATTGATACGATTTTGCGTTAGCATATCGATTGTGTCGGCTCTAAGATAGTTCGATTCATTTCTTTTGGTTTGATTTTGAGACGATTCTGTATGCTTGAATTAGCATGGTCTTTTATGTATGCAATGCATCAATATCAGAGATTGGTTTGATAAATACAATGTAATCTATTGATTCGAAAAAACAATTATGTTAGTTTTGGATTTAAAAAATGATTTTGTTAATTTCTGAGTCAACATAAAATAATGCGTTTGTATTAAATGAATATGAATGATTTGTTTGATCGGTTACAGTTTGTGTCGATTGAAATTGATTCATGAAAATGATTTCATTGGTTTCAAATTGTCTAAACGATTCCATCTGCTCTGAATTGGTAATAACAAGTGTTGAACAGATTGCATGTATCTCTATTACCATTCGGTTAAACACGATTTCTTTCTGTTTCAAATTGGCATAAAGATTTGGTTACTTCTGGCATGAGCGATTTGCTTTGTGTTGATTTAATGATTAAAGATTTGGTTTAATAATTCGAATATATTTCTGTTAGTTTTGGATTGATTAAAACGATTATGTTTTCAAATTGGACCAGCTACAGAATCGCAATGATTATGTAGCTAGTCTTAAAATTTAGATTTTTGTTAATTTTATCAATAAAACATTATCTAAACTTGTGTATTCTTGTCTACTTATAGGTACCTACGAATTTCATTGACAAATTGGACATGCTGTAGCAGTTTAGATGTAGATTTTTTTTAAGTTGTTAGTCATAAGAAGAAATAGAGAAGACTTGGGAGATTGTTCCCAGATTTTTTGTAAATTGTTTTTGATAATTTCCACAGGGATGTTTTACCCTGTGGCCTTTAAATACTTTTTATTTTTTGTAATGAATGGATCATCACTGTTGGGAGAACAAGACTATGGATTTATGATACAGACTTGAATGGAATTCGATCTTTTGTAACAACTTTAGCTTTCAATTTATCATACTTTCGTTCAGGTTTTGTGCATTCTAATTTGCGATTAAGTCATTGACTACGTTAGATATCAAGACTTATTACAGGTTAATGCATTGTGATTTAAATTATGTCCATGTCTTATGTATCTCAGTTTTAATACAACAATTACTTTGTTTCGATTCGATGATTAAATATTTATCTTCTTCATTAAATGAACTGTTTTGTACAGATCTTCACACAACGATCTATGTAACTGTGATGATTTGTAAATCATAAGATTGCTGCCAGTTCTATGTCTTGTTTATTCTGTTGTTTATATTCAAAAGAGAACCGTTGCTTCTTGTTTACGAGAAGCCTGTGAAGAATCTGGTGTGGGTTTCCTCCCATCGAACAACTGAATCGAATACTGTGCACAGGACAAATAGGAAGCGTTATTTCAGGTTAGTTCTTTATTTGTTATTTAATAGTTAATAAATCTGAGAATTCTCATTAGTTTAGTTAGATACATGGTTCAATCTTACAGTTAGGATTATCATTTTAATTACCCGGCTTAGTCAGTTTTTTTTATTTCTCTTCTTTCACATAAAAGATATAAAAATAAAAAAACAATAGTTTTACTGTCATAGGACAGCTTACAAATGATTTTTGTAGGTTTTCATTTAAAATCTGTAATCTGTAAATGTTGTAAATTTGTGATTAAGATTTAATTGTGTTGATAGCTGATAATTAATTTCACAGGATTATTGTCGTATAATATTAGACAATAGACTGTATATATTTATTTCAGATTTGTTTATTAGTTTGATTTAATTGTTGTTTTCATTTAGATTAGTTCCTTTAGTTAGTTCTTTCATTTTCCTAGGACTTAGATCGGCCAACGAAGCCGCTAAACCAATCAGGGTGGATCATCCCAAACGACTTGGGTTATTTAGACAACCCTGGACTGGATCCACTCTTCCAGTTGGCGAGCGTTCATTTTCGCCCATCAACAAATGGTGCTAGAAGGAGGGCCTGAAACTTATTAATGGCACGAAGTGGTCGTAAGACTCCTCCACCACCTAACCGCTCGCCTATAGTGACAAGAATTAATTCAAACGACAACATCGTCCCTCAAACAACAACCACATCAAACGACGATCTACAGATCAAAGTTGAACCAACAACCCCAAATCCTACAGGTGGTGACGTACAGGAGATTGTTCGCCAATCTCTCTTAAGAACACATAGTGCCTTCACTCGTTTGAGGCAACCAAATTGACCTTTGGACCAAACTTTAGAATTCTCTGATATCAAAGAACAACTTGAAGTCACTAGCCTAACTTTGAACCCTACAAATCCAATCCTCACTCCTGCTGCAGGAGGAACTGGAATACCACCCTCACCACCTCCATCATCTCCTTCTTCTTTTGGAGAAGACTCTTCTGACGAAGACAGTTCTCCTTCTCAACCTTCCACACTGCCTACACCAATGGCCAACCAGAACAATCCTGCCAGACCCTGGCTCAACCAGGATGCTATAGCCGTACCTGGGCCTCAGCATCCCTTACCCAAACATCCAGAGAAGTGGCTTCCCAAGTTTGACCCTGACTCTAAACAGATCATCGAAGATCACATTAAAAAGTTTATGTTAGCCATTAGACTCCGTAATGTCGAGCATGAAGACGTAGTCCGTAGGTTGTTCCCCTATACTTTCGAGGGAAATGCCTCAACTTGGTACTTCACCCAACAACCCCATACCATCGTGTCATAGGAGAAATTTGAATCTTGCTTTCTGGAAAAGTTTGGAGACGATAAGTCCTCGAAAGTCCTAGTCATGGAGCTTTCTAGCTTAAGAATGAACCCAAAAGAGAAAATTAAAGACTTTAATCAAAGATTCTTAACACTTAAGAACCGAATCCCTACCGATTCCATACCTGTTGAGAATCTTATCGTAGTATACTATACTAAAGCCTTGCATCAAAGTATAGCCATTTGGGTAAAACGATCTAAGAAAGCCACGTTGTTAGAGGCCTTTGAAGAGGCCAACCAGATTGAAAAAGACATCCTTAGTTTAAAAGACACTACTAGAAATGAACCAGAAACTAGTTCATCTTCCAAAAAGAAGATCGAAATCCTCCCTAGACCCTCTCAAAATAAAACACAACTTG
Organism: Picea engelmannii; assembly: GCA_009831015.1. Taxonomy (NCBI): domain Eukaryota; kingdom Viridiplantae; phylum Streptophyta; class Pinopsida; order Pinales; family Pinaceae; genus Picea; species Picea engelmannii. The sequence continues at coordinate 185,085 of ML808226.1, read as the reverse complement.
AAAGCTCGGATTTAGAAAACCTAACTAAAGTCGTTCAAAAAATGTCAAATCAAGTTATAGATTTGAAAAGGATGGCCAAAGAGGCTTCTTCGAGCAAAGGGATTTACAAACCCCCGTTCAGGAAGCCTTTTCCCACCAACCGACCTAATCCAAATACTGAGGGCCTAAATCTAGAAAGTCTGCAATTCGCCCTTCAAACAATTCTAGAAGCCCAGGATAATTTGATGCCTCCTGAGATTCCCGAGGAGGTTGTTGAACAAGAGACAGTTCAAGAAGAAGAATCTTCTCCAAACATTTTTGGACACTTCTCGGATAGCATTTTTCAAGCTAACTTAGAGACAGTACACCCCTACAATACTAGGAGTAAGACAACAAACAAACCTTCTTCTAAAAACACTATGACTTTGCCCCCAAAGAAATTTAAATCGGCTGAGACTAAACAGAGTCATGTAAACCCCAACTTAGATTATGATTTAGTTGAAGATATTAAAAAGTTAAGGGCTAACATTTTTGTTTATGAGTTATTAAAATTTCTGTTTCTGCTACAAAAAATGTTACAAAATATTGCAGAGAATAGCAAAAATGGTAATTCAAGCAGCAACAAGGTTGTTCAGAACAAAGTCCCTCAAAAGACTTCCGCTAAAAATATTCCTGATCCTCACGATAAAGGAATCCTTCTTGTAAATAATGTAACAAATGTAGATAAATTAGCTTTAGAAACTACGAGTAAAAAGCCACAAGCTTCCACACTTAGTACTCGCAGGAATGTACCTCCATTTTTGTTAACTTTCGAAATCTTTAATAGAAACGTGCACAATTGTATGGTAGACTCGGGAGCATCATCCAATGTAATGCCATGGTCTGTGTGTCAGAAGATTAATGCTGAAGTTGAACCATCCACTCTAAAAATCATCCAACTTGATCGAACTAGTGTTAAAGTTATAGGCGAATTAAGGAATGTGCTTATAAGATTATCGTCTAACCCCAAGGTTCAACAAGTGATTGATATTATTGTTGTGGATATTCCAGAAGTGTATGGTCTAGTTTTAAGCAGGGACTGGTCGGATCAACTACACGGCTATTTCGCGACAGATTGGTCTCACCTGTGGCTTCCAGAGAACGACAAGCCCAACAAGATCAAGGTAAATTGTGAACGCTACCTAAAGTTCACAGTCAGAGATTTAAATGATCCTAATGAACCATTTACACCTTTTGCTGATTTACCCAAAATACAAGGGATGGATACCTTTTTTGGCAATTTCATGGCCGAGGCTTCAGCTATCATTGATCCGGAACAGTTTTCCGAGATTGTAGCATATGTATAGCCAACAGATTCTACACAATGGTCTCATGCACCTGATAAAAATCAAATTTGGTCTCTTTATTTTGACGGGTCAAAGTCCAAAGAAGGAGCAGGTTTAGGCTGCGTTATTATTGATCCCTTAAGTAACAAAACCTTGATTGCATACAAGCTAGAATTTGAATGCACTAATAACACAACAGAATATGAGGCTTTATTGCAGGGCCTTAGAAAATCTCTAGATATGAACATTCAAAATCTGACTGTCTTTGACGATTCCGAAATCGTGGTTAGACAGGTAAGAGATTTTATCCACTGTCTGTCTCCGCATATTAAAAGATACCAATCCGAGGTATGGAATTTAATGAATAAATTTTCTGCTTTCAATATAAATTATATTCCTAGATTGAATAATTCTGAAGCTGATCTATTAGCTAACGTAGCTTCCAAACTCTTTCCTGCAGAAGACTTGTCCCCGAACGCATTCTCCGTCGAACTGTTGTTTAGACCATCCGTTCCCGACAACATCATGAATTGGAGAGTCTTCGATGATGATCAGCAAATTATTAGCTTCCTGCATATGGAAGAAACTTTTCAAGGCGCGGTGATCGATGAATGCACTCACGACGATAATTTGCACGATTTCACGGTAATACCAGATTCGAGAACTCCTGAATATTCATCGGACATGGTAAATTCGATCCCTAAATCTATAGTTAGATTAGAGAAATTTTACGATCTTCAAGATAAATTAAAAAGTCGGTCAACTATAAAACCAATAGTTCCTCGTTATCATATGAAAAAGTAAACATAGGAACTAATGACAATCCACAGTGCAGTAATTTAGGGGTGGGGTGTTCTCAACAAGAAAAAGTTGCATTTATTAAATTGTTTAAATATTTTAAAGATGTTTTTGCATGGACATATGATGACCTTAAAACTTTCGACCCCAACATCATACAACACATCATTCCTATGAAACCCCAAACATTGCCCTTTCAACAGAAATTAAGAAAAATGCACCCTAAGCTCGAACCAACCATCAAAAAATAATTAAATAAACTCCTGAATGCTAAGATAATTTTCCCAGTTAGGCACACTCAATGGGTTTCTAACCTTGTCCCTGTCCAGAAGAAAAGTGGGGAAATTCGACTTCCGAAACCTTAATAGAGTGTCTGATAAAGACAACTATCCTGTCCCACCCATGGAGCAGATCCTTCAACAGGTATTTGGTTCTGAGAGACTATCCTTATTGGATGGTTTTTCAGGGTACAACCAAGTCCTGATGTCTCCTCCAGACCAACTTAAAACTACCTTCCGCACTCCATGGGGCACTTACGCTTACAGGAAAATTCCCTTTGGATTGATTAATGTCGGTGCCACTCTCTAGAGAGAAATGGACATCACTTTCCGAGGCTTAATCAATCAGTCCATCGTAGTTTACTTAGATGATGTTACTGTATTTTCCAAAAACAAAAACGATCATCTAGCTCATTTAAGAGTTGTTCTACAGCGATGTCATAAATACGAGATTTCCTTAAATCCTAAAAAAACGATCTTCGCAGTAGAACAAGGTAAACTCTTGGGATTCATTGTGTCAAGAAAAGGGATGATTATTGACCCTGAAAGGACACAAGTCATCTCAAAACTTCCTCCTCCCTCATCCAAAAAATATATGCAGTCTTTCTTAGGCCAGATAAACTTCGTCAGGAGATTCGTCCCCAGTTTCTCCGAAATGGTCAGACCTTTACAGAATTTAATTAAGAAAGACGCACAATATCATTGGGGACCCTTAGAAATTCAAGCTTTCAATTCGATAAAAAAGGCCATAATAGACGCTCCTTCTCTCATGAGCCCCGACTTTTCACAAGACTTCACGCTCTACACTTTTTCTTCTGACTATTCCTACGCTGTCGTCCTAACTCAAAAGAACCCTGAAAACAATGAAGTACCCATTGCTTTTATGAGCTCTACTTTCAAAGGCGCGGAAATTAATTACCCAGTGGTAGATCAGCAAGCTTACGCTATTTTCAAAGCATTCAAACACTTCCAATCTTATCTTTTGAAATCTAGGACGAAAGTTATTGTCCCTTACCCAGCCGCCAGGAATCTGTTAGTGTAAAAAGAGTTAGGCGAAAAGAGGGCAAACTGGGTTACCTCCCTACAGGAGTACGACATAGAAATTACCCCAGCTCAGATAGTGAGAGGCCAAGGCTTATGCAAGCTAGTTGTTGATTCAGCAGCAAGACAGCAAGAAGAAAACAATATGTCAAACCTAGGACAGTACAATCAAAGCGCAATCTGTTGTGTAAAAAACTCTGTCAGTCCGTGGTATGATGATATAAAATTCTGTCTTGAACATGGGTCAGCCCCCCACCACCTGGATCCCACTAAAAGAAGATCATTAAGATTAAAATATGCCTCTTGTTAGTTGATTAATAGTATTCTGTTTCGTCAAAATTTTGATGGAGTACTAATGCGTTGTCTTGAAAAAGATGAAGCAGAAAAAGTCTTACTAGAATTGCACGCAGGAGAAGTTGGTGGGCATTTTGGTGGTGACACCACAACCCATAAAGTTTTGAGAGCCAATTACTACTGGACCACACTTTTTAGAGATGCCCATGCCTTGTGCCGTAAATGTATTATTTGTCAAAAATCATCAGGGCAAATACAGAAACCAGCCTTTCCTTTGCAGCCCGTTTCGGTAGACTCCCCTTTTCAGTAGTAGGGCCTTGATATTATAGGTCCAATCAATCCACCATCCTCACAGCAACATAAGTTTATCATAACAGCCATAGATTATCTCACCAGGTGATCTGAAGCTGCCGCATTAAGAACTGTGAATACCAGTCAGGTAATTGCCTTTTTAGATTCGAATATTATCACTCATTTTGGTATCCTTGAATGTTTAGTATTCGATAACGCTTCTTATTTTTCGTCTCTTGAGATGAGAAACTTCACTCTAGAAAAAGGAATTAAATTGAAGTATTATGCCAGCTATTATCCTCAAGGAAATGGATTGGCAGAATCAACAAATAAGAATCTGATTAAAATTATCAAGAGGACGGTATCTGAGAATCACAAAAACTGGCATAATGCACTGTTAAACACAAGTTGGGCTGATAGGGTAACACCAAAGACTGATGTAGGTAACTCTCCCTTTTTTCTCGTCTATGGCAGAGAAGCAATTCTACCACCACACATTCTTCTTCCCTCACTACAACTATTACAGAAAATACAAGAAGAAGACTGTTCCCTTTTGGAAAACCAAATTAATGCTTTACTGAAACTAGAAGAGGTAAGAGCCCAAGCTAAACGTAAGTTAGATCAACATCAACTAGTGGTCAAAAGATGGTTCGATTCTAACTCTTCCTCTGATAGGAAATTCGAAGTAGGTGACATTGTCTTGAAATGGGACAAACCACATGAGGGGAAGGGAGAGCACACGAAATTTCAGAACTTATGGCTTGGACCGTTTTTAATTGCTGAGAAATTGGGTCCGAGCTATTTCTAGTTACAGAATCTAGAGGGACAACTTGACACCTATCCGATGAATGGCCAAGCTCTGAAAAGATATTTCGCTTGATGACAACCCTGTGTATACTATGTACATATTTTTCTTTTGTTTTCTTTTCTTTTACTGTTTTGGTTTTGATTTTTTCCTTGTACTTATCAGTTTGTATTTTTGGAAATACACATACCTGCAAGGCTGAACTATTCAGACAAAGAAAATAGAAAATTCTTTCACTGAAATGACTGTTGAAAAATTGTCTAAACATCAATTATATACTTCTGAAATTTACATCTGTGTTGAAAAGACTATTGTTTGAAAGAAGTTAACTGATTCCGATATATGAGTAAAGCCTGTCACGATCATCCATTATCTTCTTACGTTGTCCCTGTTCCTTAAGGGAATAACTTAGAAGATGTCCCCCTACCTTAGAAGGTTGTTTCTGTAAACAAACCACCTCTGGATCTTAATGAAGGATAGTTCTAAAAAATTATGTTGAGGTCTGTAAAAATATGTTTAAAATATAATGATTTTCAGCGTCACCCCGCTCAATTATACAGCTTTAAAAACCAAATAAATCATTAAAAGAGTTGTGGGAAGTTCTTGTAAACCCACCGGGATGCTAAACATGTCTGCTGGCAGCGGGTAAATGCATGCATGACGCCAAGACAACTTCGTCGGGGTACTAAACAGGCCCGCTGGCAGCAAAGCAATGTCGAGTATATGAAAATTTGCAAATATGAAACCTCTTAACCTTAAAATGTCATTTATTTTGATCTAGAACTTCTTGGTAGGATACAAATATCAGAGTGGGTTAAATGGCAACCCTGTCGAGGCTATGGACGCCGGTTGGAAGCAGTGGCCCTGTCAACAGTATTGGGGATTTTATCTTTAATATCGTGGCTCGCTTGTCTTAAGACTGTTATCAGTTTTCATCCTTTAAACACTGCTGGAGTATTTGATTACTGATGATGTTTAAACAGTTTTCTGGTTGTTGTTTTTGAGTTAGAATTTTTCTCATTATCATAATCTAAATTTGTTCTTTTGGTAGAGATAGCTGCTTCTACCAGTGTGTCATCATTGTTGGAATCCATTTCGCATTTTTATCCTATCCTTATAAGCTTCCTACCCAATTGTTTTGGAACCCTTGATTTTCATCGCTTGGAATAAAACAACACTATCATTTTGCGCATTTGCACACCTGCCTTTGATCTCATTTTCACGACTGCAAGCGTGAAAACTTTGATTTCGAAGTCACGTCAATGGAATTAAAATCATCACTGGATTACTATAGTCACTCTTGTCTATGTGTTCATTGCATTTCCAATTCAATTATGGTCACACAGTTGGCAAGACACCAAAACCTTTACTCATTTGGCATTTTTTTGTTGTTAATATGACTTCAGTTTTATAAGACTATGATGATATTTTAATGATTGTGATTAAATCGTTGATTTAATGATGGTTTGATGTTCTTTGATCAAATTCCTTGGCACATTGGTTTCATGAAAACACATTGCAATTGTGGTTAGAGCCTTGGTGAAATCATTTCATACAACACATACTTGTTATGATCGAACCCTTGGTGCTGATTTCGAAATAATGTTTTGATTTTAAAACCATGCAAACACTATTGCTTGTGCAAATTTTTGGATCGACTTACCATAGTTTTCATTAATTGTTTGGATGTCATTACTTTTAACACATTGCAATAGTGATTCGAATCACCATATGCACCGTCGGTTGTACATTTGGATATTACTGTTTTGCATGGGTTGATCTAGTTCCACCACCCTCGCACACTTGGGCATTAATTCCTGCCTCTTATCCCGGGTTAACTCTGTTGATTTCGGGGAAGTTTGTGAGCTATTCGATCCTGCGAATACCCTGTCCAAACCCTTGCCTGTTCACCCAGCTCACTGTGTGCTCTCGTCTATGGCACCTGTGGTGCGCATAGAGCCAAATGGTAGCCAAACACTCCTGCTGTTCAACAATGCCTGTGAGGATTTAGAAAATAGTGGCTTGCTGGTGTTTATCCAAATATTTGAGGGTTTCAACCTTTCGGTTTCCCAACAGTTCTCCCTCACCTTCGACGAATGTAGGGCTAAGGTCGGAGACATACAACTCGAGTTAAATGAGGAATTCCTAAGCTCAGCTACAGGACTACCATCTACAGGGCAAAGGTGGTTTAAAAATTCCAAAGTGGACGAGGTGTCGTGGCCGCTCCTATTCACATCAAGGAAGATTGTTAGTTGTGATAGAGGTATGCCTGTCGCTACCCTCAAACCCAGGTGGCATGAACTATTGGCAATTGTTAAGAAGTTTGTTACCTGCAAAGGTCGGTATGGTTTGGTATTTCTGTATCATCTTCAGTTATTGATGAATTTTATAGATTACCCTCTGAACATGCCACATTATCTGCTATGTAGTCTTTACAAAATGTCCAAATGATTTAAGTGTGAGAAGGCTGATAGCAGCCTTTTCCATCACTTCTTGATAAAAGTCCTTATCGTTCACCATTTGACCCTTAGTGGTGACTCTTGGCAAGCCTTCCTATCAAGGAATGGCTTTGTCACTCCCGAGTCTGTCCAAGTGGACAAGGTTGTGGTTACTGAAACACTAGATGGTCCAGCCGTGCCACTTCATATCCTTCTACCCCCTGTCAAACCCTCAGATTTCCCCAACCTTGACCTACCCGATACCATGATCAACCCGTGTGCTAAAGACAATACTAAGACCATCAAAAGGCCCGTAAGGAAGAAATGAAAAGGTAATACTGGTGTCAAAAGTAAGGGAAAGAAGAACGCACGATGGATATCCATATGTGCTAGGAACAAACCCAAGCAAAACGTTGACCAGAAGCCAATAGTGTTGAGCGAGGACTCGGACTCTGAAATTGAACATTTCTTGACTGAGGAATACCCCTATTCTCATGGCCTATGCCCCATGAAACCCTATGACTATGTATCTAACTTATCTCTGTGCCTCAAGAACGATCCTAAATTCCCGGGAATTAAGCTTCACAGTGACACCCCTGGTAAATTGAAAGAACCATCGCCTGTAATGCCAAGGCCCAATCAATCACCATGTACCCAATGCGATTCCTGGCTTGAACGTTATGACACCGACGTTCCCCTATTGCAATCTAAGATTAAATCATTAGAGGAACGAGTTACAGTGCTTTCAAAGGAGAACGACAGGCTACAAGCCAACGAGAAGAAACAAAAGACCACCGGTTCAATTGTCTTCCGAAACGTTGAGGTAGCAACGGACTTTGTCAATTCAAAGTTATCCTAATCGAATCATTTTTATACTACCCAGGTATGTATTTTAACATCGATTTTGTTTCATGAGTTGGTTTGAATTAATATAACCGATTGGGTTTGCTTTCAATTAGCTCTGTTCGTTTTAATAGATTCAAAATGATTATGTTATTTTCAATTACCAAAAATCATTTCGTTATGAATCATGTACAGAAGATTTGTTTGCTAAACTCGGACATAGCTATGATTTGGTTAATGCAATTTTATTGTTCTCAGATTAGTATAAACGATTGATTTGTTTTCGATTCTATTTGGTTTGCTTTTGAAACATTTTTGTATGTTTGAATTAGGGTAGTCGACTGGGTTTGCTTTCGTTGAGTTCTGTTCAAATAGATTCAAACAATGATTCTGTTTCGTTTTGAATAAATATTTTCATTTTGGATTATGATTGCATTCGACCTGTACGAAAGATTTGTTTGTTAAAATCGTGTAGCTATGTTTTGATTGATACGATTTTGCATTAGCATATCGATTGTGTCGGCTCTAAGATAGTTCGATTCATTTCTTTTGGTTTGGTTTTGAGACGATTCTGTATGCTTGAATTAGCATGGTCTTTTATGTATGCAATGCATCAATATCAGAGATTGGTTTGATAAATACAATGTAATCTATTGATTCGAAAAAACAATTCTGTTAGTTTTGGATTAAAAAATGATTTTGTTAATTTCTGAGTCGACATAAAATAATGCATTTGTATTAAATGAATATGAATGATTTGTTTGATCGGTTACAGTTTGTGTCGATTGAAATTGATTCATGAAAATGATTTCATTGGTTTCTAATTGTCTAAACGATTTCATCTGCTCTGAATTGGTAATAACAAGTGTTGAACAGATTGCATGTATCTCTGTTACCATTCGGTTAAACATGATTTCTGTCTGTTTCAAATTGGCATAAAGATTTGGTTACTTCTGGCATGAGTGATTTGCTTTGTGTTGATTTAATGATTAAATATTTGGTTTAATAATTCGAATATATTTCTGTTAGTTTTGGATTGATTAAAACAATTCTGTTTTCAAATTGGACCAGCTACAGAATCACAATGGTTCTGTAGCTAGTCTTAAAATTTAGATTTTTGTTAATTTCATCAATAAAACATTATCTAAACTTGTGTATTCTTGTCTACTTATAGGTACCTATGAATTTCATTGACAAATTGGACATACTGTAGCAGTTTAGATATAGTTTTGTTTTAATTTGTTAGTCATAGGCAGAAATAGAGAAGACTTGGGAGATTGTTCCCAGATTTTTTGTAAATTGTTTTTGATAATTTCCACAGGGATGTTTTACCCTGTGGCCTTTAAATACTTGTTATTTTTTGTAATGAACATATCATCACTGTTGGGAGAACAAGACTATGGATTTATGATACAGACTTGAATGGAAGTCGATCTTTTGTAACAACTTTAGCTTTCAATTTATCATACTTTCATTCAGGTTTTGTGCATTCTAATTTGTGATTAAGTCATTGACTACTTTAGATATCAAGACTTATTACAGGTTAATGTGTTGTGATTTAAATTTTGTCCATGTCTTATGTATCTCAGTTTTAATACAGCAATTACTCTGTTTCGATTTTATGATTAAAGATTTATCTTCTTCATTAAATGAATTGTTTTGTACAAATATTCACACAGGGATTTATCTAACTGTGATGATTTATAAATCATAATATTGTCGTTAGTTCTATGTCTTGTTTGTTCTGTTGTTTATATTCAAAAGAGAATTGATGCTTCTTGTTTACGAGAAGCTTGTGAAGAATCTGGTGTGGGTTTCCTCCCATCGAACAACTGAATCGAATACTGTGCACAGTACAAATAGGAAGCGTTATTTTAGGTTAGTTCTTTATTTGTTATTTAATAGTTAATAAATCTGAGAATTCTCATTAGTTTAGTTAGATACATGGTTCAGTCTTACAGTTAGGATTATCATTTTAATTACCCGGCTTAGTTAGTTTTGTTTATTTCTCTTCGTTCACATAAAAGATATAAAAATAAAAAAACAATAGTTTTACTGTCGTAGGACAGCTTACAAATGATTTTTGCAAGTTTTCATTTAAAATCTGTAATCTGTAAATGTTGTACATTTGTGATTAAGATTTAATTGTGTTGACAACTGATAATTAATTTCACAGGATTATTGTTGTATAATATTAGACAATAGACTGTATATATTTATTTCAGATTTGTTTATTAGTTTTCTTTAATTGTTGTTTTCATTTAGATTAGTTCCTTTAGTTAGTTTCTTTCATTTTCCTGGATCATCCCAAACGGCTTGGGTTATTTAGACAACCCCGGACTGGATCCACTCTTCCAGTTGGCGAGCATTCATTTTCTCCCGTCAACATGACCTTGTTCACACATTTGACTCACACTTAAAAGATTATGTTTCATATCTTCTACTAGTAGAACCTTTTCTACCTTTTCATTCTTGTTCCCAATTCGGACTGTGCCTTTTCCAATGATTTTGGATGAACCATCATTTCCAAAGGACACTAATCCATCTCTTTCCTTTCGTAATGTAAAAAACTTGTCTCTATCACCTATCCTGTGTTTTGAACATCCACTGTCAACATACCAACCACGTTTATTTTGTTCATCTTGTAGAGCGACTGTGCATTCTTCATTGCTATACTGATCTTGCTTTCTTATCCATGTCATTTTCTGAGGTTCTTGTTTGTGACTCTGTTGAGGTTCTTTAGGAGGGACTGTCATTCTACAAGTTTTGGCCATGTGTCCAAAATTGTTACATTTGTAACATTCCACTTCAGTGCTCAAAGATTCAAACCTATTGTAACTTCTTCTCTATGTTTCACTAGATCTTCTTGAATAACCCCTTTGTGTATGGCTCTCAAAGTAGTTATTGTTCTTGTTGTTAGCTCTGCAATTTACAACTTTATGTCCAAAATTATTACATGCATAACATAAACCAAAAAATATGAAAGGAGGTGCTCTTATGAATCCTTCTTCTTTTTGAGGCCTATCTATCTATTTTTTATTCTAAAATATGAATCTTCTCGGTGGAGGAGTGTCCCTGTAATCTTCCTTGTATATCTTTTTATCCCCTTTTATTGTTTCTGCATAACTTTTTGGATTTGTTTCTTGCTCTATTGTTTTGGAGCTTGATCCCTTTTCTATCTGATTGTATCCAAGTCTGGACTTTTCAAGATAAGATTTTTGACTGCTGATAATGTCATCCAGAACTTTTGAGCTATTCTACATATTTTTCTTTTGAATATCCTTTCTTAGTGTGACAATCTCTGCTTCCAGGTTTCCAATGATCATGTCCTTTCCTTCTAGATATTCTTTGAGTGCTTCTTCAATTCTTTTATCTTCTTCTATTTGAACCTTCAATTTTGTGATCATTTGCTCTAGTTCTTGAGTGTCTTTTTTCTTATCTAGTTCTTCTTGTAGTTTCTTATTTTTCTTCTTTTCTCTTCTGATAACTTCTATGGAACTCATTAATTCTTCTCGGAAGTCAACTTATGCCTCTTCAATTTCTTCTTCATATGCTTCTTAATATTATTCTTCGGAGTCTTGTTTATCAGAGTCTTCTACTGCCATGAATAGAACTCTCCCTATTTCACTGTCACTGACTTCATTTTCATCTGATGATGAGATGTCTTCTTTGGTGCAAAATTTTTTCTTGAAAAATTTCTTTGTAGTTCTTTTACCTTTATATGTTTGTCTGCCTTTTGAGTAACCTTCATCATTTCTCTTTTTCTTATGAGGACATTTGTTAGAAAAATGACCAATACCATCACAATTAAAACAAATTAAAGGAAGCTTACCTCTGTACCTACCATTGGTTCCCTTGTTCAGTATTTTGACGAAGTTGGCCACTTCTTCATCATCTTCTGAGATGTCGTTGCTTCTGCTATATTCTTCTTGTTCCTTTTTCTTTTGATTTGATCTTTTGGATGCTTTGAAGGCTGTTTCTTTTACATTTGGATTTTCCTATTCAGTTCTCATCTCATATGTTGTGAAGATTCCATGCAGTTCATCCATGCTTATTGAGTTTAGATCTGATCTTTCTTCTACTGCTGATATCTTAGGGTTGAATATCATAGGAAGACATCTTAGTACCTTTTGAACAATTAAAGATTCTTCGATTTCTTCTCCCAAACCTATGATTGCATTCACTGTTTCATCGACTCGTAAGAAGTAGGCTGCGATATCTTCATCTTCCTTCATTTTTAGTTGTTCGAACTGACCTCTGTAATTTTGAAGCTTTTCTACTTTGACTTTTGAATCTCCTTCATAAATATTTCGAATCTTGTCCCAAATCTCTTTAGCATATTTACAACGTGCAACTTTGGTGAATATCGTATCACTGAGACCATTCAAAAGTGCATTTATGGCTTTGGAATTATTCTCACCAAGTTTCACTGCTCTGTCATTTGTTGGTGGAACTGTTGGTGCTGTGTATCCATCTACAATCGATTGCCAAACTTGAAATCCTTGTGCTTGTATATATGTCTTCATCCTTATTCTCCAAAAAACATACGTTTGTCCATCAAACTATGGTATTCCATTTTTATATGATTTGGTACTCTCGATGATCTACCTTTCAGTGGTTAAACTGATTTATGAAGGAACCTGCTCTGATACCAATTGTTGGATTACTGAGAGAGGGGGTGAATCAGTAATAGTGTAATTATAATCCTTTTTCTTCATATGATATATCAATGTAGATTTATTATCCAATAATGAGAAGTAATAAATAAACAATCACACACATACATAGTACACCAGTGTTTTACGTGGAAACCCAAATCAGGAGAAAACCACGAAATGTTTTTTCTTATATGTCTTGAAGAATTACACTCATTGAAAGCACCAACTTCCTTTGTTTTCGAGCTGCAACTGGAAGGACGCTCCAACCCCGTAGTTTCTCAGGCTACAACCTGAGGGAAGCTCCAACTCCCCAATTCTTTGGCTACAACCAGAAGGAGGCTACAACCCCTAATGTTCTCCGTCTACAACTGGAAGGTGGCTACAACCACATGTCCTTGCCCTGTCCTGCCACCCTGAAGTAGAAGTAAAATGATGGAACCACTATCACACTATCACTGTGAGATGTACCACTGTAAACCTGTACCAATAAATCTAAACCATGCATCAACCATGCATCAACCTGTACCTCAACTTGTAATCAACCTGTACCATAAACAAGTGCATCAACCATGCACCAACATTTAATCAACCTGTACCATAAACAAGTGCATCCAACCATGTACCAAGTATGTACCAATCATGTGTCAATTACTCATCAACTATGACTCATCAATATGTACCAACATCATCAACTATACACCTCATGTATGTGCGCCAACTCATCAACTATTTGTCTCAACCATGTACTCAACATGTACCACAACCAAAATCTCTCATCAATTTCATCATCCAAATCTGATTTGTAGCTCTATAATAGACCTGGTGTATATGATCACATTCTTGCAAACCTTCCTTAACCTTAAAAACAAGAGACTATCATTTTCATCAAACTTTTCTTTAGTCTCACGTGCCTAGTTTTGGATTAGTCAACAACCCTAACTTGAAGTAATCATAACTTTGAACCTGTAATGTGTAAAGATATGAAACTGGTACACAATGTTATTTAATGTGTTTTATGCAATTCCTCCAAGTGTCACTACTTGGAACCTCTCAGAAAAGGAGTTATAGCAAAAATGGCACACCTTGTTGAATTCTGACTTATTCTAGAGAGAGACCTTGTAGAGCGTGCCCCGCACAAAATATTTGATGAATTGATCTAAAAATTTTACATAGCATACTACATAATTTCCCCTAACCAAAAATTTTTGTCTCACAGAATTTGGATCTATTATGAAGAAGTTATGACGTTTTTACCCGAAACACCTGATTTTGACTAGTTTTAGGACTAACCACAAACCCTATTTTCCACGGAGTGTAACTCCCAAAATACAACGACCCACAAGCTTAATTTTTTACCATAGATACTTGGATATGTTTTCTCACTTGCATAGAAATTTCATGGTCTAAATCATTATAGAAAAAACGTTATAGCGAAAATGGTGAGATGACCTGTAAATAACATACCTTAGAAATCACCATCAAAAGAATTTATCCTTCCTTGCATTTCGGCCTTATTTTCTTCACCTTCACTCTGAATTCCGGTTTAGATATCCTTGGTTACCTCAGACACATATAGATATTTAATATGATCAAGTGTGATTCAAATGAGAGAGCCTTGCCTCTTATTTATACTCTCCAAGTAGCTTCCTTAAAAACATCTTCTAGGTCACTTGGCCCACTTTCCTTATTTTAGGGTTGGGTCCATATCTAATTTATCCATTAGATTTATTATTGAAATAATCTATTTTGCATTCACTTTGAATTATAATACACTCCTCACTTCACTTTATTATTTACCTTTTAAAATCTCATAAACCACTTTGACTACTTTGACCTTTTAGGGCTTCTAGATGACATATGAGGGTCCTCCAACTTCGTAAGGCCATAACTTTCAAACTGTGAGGAGTTATGTGACGTTCTACATACCACCAGAAATGGCATGACATGTACTATCTATATAAAACAATATTATCTGAAAATATATCATAACTCATACCGTTACCCATCAAACAAACTTGGGTCCATTACCCAAACCTGGGGTCTCCAACTTCTCATGGCCATAACTCTCTAACCGTGAGGAATTATGTGACGTTCCACATACCACCGAAAATGACATAACAAGAAATATCCATATAGGATATTTTCCCTGAGAAATTTTCTTTCCTTCATCTCATTATTCCACAATTAATCATGGGTTCTCTTACTCCACAAAGCGTCTTCCCATAAGGGCTTTCACCATAAGGGGATTGCTTTGGAGTTCATCCATATTTACTTCTTATCAACCATGAAAAAAAAATAATGAGTCATATTTACATCAAACAATATTGGGTCCATTACCCAAACCTTTGTTCTACAGGGCTTTCTTCAAGGGTTGACATCAATGAAAACCAACCTTAATAAACAGTTAGCTTGAAAGGTAATAATATCCTAAACAATGCATATGAATAAGTATTGAAATAGCATATTGAATGAGTGATTATAACTTGACAAAAAATGTATTGTTGTGTATGGAAAGTATATTAATATGGAATTGGAAATGGGGAAAAGGTGTGAAAAAAATATTGTATGGGTTCTAAATAGATTTCAATTGGAGTGCACATCATGTCCCCACACTTGAAATCATTGCACTTCCTCATGCAACCGAAAATTAACTTTGAGTATGAGAGGATGAGACTCCCTTGGAGGTGGATGATGTCATCATATATGTGCCCTTCCTCAAGAGTAGAAACTTCTTCCTCATCTTGATAGCCTTCCAAAATTGCAACAAGGCCTTCACCTAAAGTTGGCATTGTTGGTTCTTCTATAATAGTAGGGTCCTTTTCTTCTTAGTAGTCCCATAGATTGCAACAAGGCCTTATACTACAATTTCCCATGTTGTTTCTTGTGTAACACCAAGGTATTTTTCTTGTGCTTTCATTGTTTATCTCTCCTATTCTTCCTCTGTTGGTTTTGGTGTATCAATATAGTGATTGGCCTCTTTTGGTTCTTGTGTGACGGCAGGGAAATGGGACATTGTTGGTTCTTGTGTAACAACAAGGAAATTAGATTATGTGGGAGTGGGATGGGTTTCCTTTTCTAGCTCATCAAGGTGGTTGATTTTTTCTAGTTCAAAATGGATAGTCTGTTTTGTTGGTTCAGTGGGAAGACTATCCTCAATGACAACAAGATGGTTTTTTTCTACTGTTTCAATAGGGAGAGTTCCCTCTATTGTTGTAGCAGGGTGGGTGTCCTTTGTTGTTGCAACATGGTGGATGTCCTCTACTATTTCAATTAGTTGGATGGCTTGTGAGGTGATAGGGTGAATTCTGACTACTGGTGCAACAAGGTGATTCACATTTTCTAGTTTTGCAATAATGAATTTTTCTACCTGTCCAAGGTAGTCCATCCCATCTAACTATCTCTCCTTCCTAAGCTCATCCTTTAACAAATTCAAAGAGGCCTGAAGCCTCCTATTCTTTTTTTGAAGCACCCACTGCTTTCTTAAAAGTGTTGAATACAAGGGAACGAGAAAAGGGGTACTTACTCATTTAGCTAGCATGATTTTGATTGGCTTTGGTGCAACAATGGCCTCATTTTATTTTGGATTTTTAGCATCTTCGTCATCCATGTAGGCCTCTAGAATTACAAAAAGGCCATCTCCTAGGTTCTTTGCTAGTTCTTGTGTAACATCAAGGTTGTTTTCCCCTATTTATTGATTATGTCCAGGCCCAACAAAATCTTGTCCACCTCCCATCATGTTTTGTTCCTCGATTATTACTTCAACTTGTTCATCCCATGTTGGTTATTTTGTAATAGCATGGGTTTTCATTTTCCATGTGGTGGCACTATTTATTTCCCTTTTCTTCTTTTTGGTTATCAGATATGTTGTCCTCTTTCTTGTCCTCAATATTATTTTGTTTGCATGTTTTCTCCCTATGACCTCTATGTCATTGTCATGGATTACTTTTTCTTGCTAAGGAATATCGACATAACCATCAGGGGTTTCTTGTTCAATGACTACAGTTCCATGAGTTGCAACTTTTTCATCCTCTATAGTTGTAGTCGTTACAACATCTAGAGATGCAAAAGCTACAAATTGTAGAGTTGCAACGAACTTAGCTTCTAGAGTTCCAACACCTTCATATTTTGGATTTGTGATGTCTCTATATCATGGAGCAGTTTTAGCGACTGCTTCTCTTCTAAGTGGTGTTATGGTGCCAGATGGTGCTCTTACCACCTTGTTCAATGTCCTACCCTCTCTTTGTAGTGTGTGTTCGACCAGAAGTTTGATTAGCCCATGGTGTGAGATGGATTCTTGAGGGAGGAAGACTTTCTATGCCTACTTGGATATGTTTAACAACGTCCTACAAAGGAAAAATAACATGTTGACTATATTTTTGTGCCATAGGTGGTCCAATAAACAAATGTGCTATAAATATATGGCCCCATAATGGTCCTCACAAGTGATGTATCACTGGATGGCAATGGAAACAACTTTCCATGGAATCAAAAATGAAGTCTTGTCAAACCCCATGCCTTTCTTGACCAAGGCTTCCCCTAGTTCGAGGAACTACTCGACAATTTCAAGCTTTGGCCTCCAATGACAATACCATTATTTTCCAATATGGGGAATCCTAATCACTTTTGTTATTATGTCCTCGGTTACCTGCGAGACTACCCCTACTACCTTTGTCCTTATTTCCATGCACTTGATGTAGAATTTTAGTGCCACATTATTTTCATACCCCTATAGCCTATTTAGGTATTCCAACCAACCTTCCCACTGGAAAATTTCCCCAATGTTCTCATATTCCTACAACAATAGGGTCTCTATGGGCTTTATGTGATTCAATGAGCCTCCCATTTGCTCCACTTATAACTCAAATGACTGTATCTTCAACTCGGTATGAATGGTTCATGAGGTGGAAAGTTTGAAGTATGAATATGAATGACGGTGGGAAGGGGTAATTGTGTTTCAGTTTAGGTAATTATGAGTGTGTGGTGGTGCTTTAGTGATGTGATTAGGTCACAATTATTCCAATTCATTTCTTACTCATTACACAATTAAACCGTTGTACCTTTCGACTCATTGTGCCTTGTCATGATTACACGTACCTTCGTTGAGCTATCGTGTCGATGATCAAGAGTGGAACAACTATCAGAGTGGCAGGAGCACTGCTTCTGAGTGGTATTTGCATCCTGAGTTGCAAGAAGGGGGTGTGGAGTTGAAGCGAGGTGTGGAGTGGAAACAACTATGTGTGGAGTTGCAACAATAGTGTACAGGGATGTAGTGATGTTCCAAAGTTGCAACAGTGGATAGAGTTGCAGTAGCGGCAAAATTGCAGCAATGCTTTAGAGTAGCAACTATGTGTGGGTCAGGATTGTGACTTGGCATGATATCTCAACAAGAGTTGTCAAATTTGTTTTGGCTCTTTACTAGTGAAGTTATGACATTGATATGAATATTTTCAACGGTAGGAGTCATAATAACAAGGGTCATGACAACAAGAGTTGCAGTGGAAAGAGTCACAACAATAAGAGTTGTAGAAAATAGGAGTTGCAACAATGACATAGCTGTAACACCCAGAGTTGTAGTGATAGGAGTTACAACAACAACATTATTCTCTCGTGAAATACCTGAAAAAATATTTTACTACAACAAACAAGACTTTAAAAAACTTGATCAAAAGAATCCTGATATAGCCATCACAAAACTGTGAAGTGCCCTTATTTTCTTTGCCTTTTTTTTTAACATGTCATGCAACAATGTAAGTTTATTTTCAAAAAACATGCCCCCCAGACATGCCCCTAAGGGTTTTCATACATGGGTGTATTATTATTATTATTAAGAGGAATGAATCATTCAACATGGGTTTCCTCCTTGTTAATAGTCTCCAAATCATTGTCGGGCCATCCATTAATGATTTGATTAAGAAAGACTTCCTTGGATACAGGTTTATGATATAATCGAAGATTGTGTCCATTTTAAATCAGAGGTGTTCTCTCATCATCAATGGTGTAAATTTTTATGGCTCCATTTTAATATACATTAACAATCTCATAAGGCCCGAGCCATCGAGTGCAGATATTTGAACCTAGAGTCAAATAAAAAATCCCAAACTCCAACTTTGAATTTATTTTTATTAATGAACTTGTCATGCCATCAAGATAGTTCATGTTGTATTACTGTTGTGTGGTGCAAGGCAACCTGGTAAAGTTCATCTAGTTTTTTGATATGGAGGAGTCTCTATTTATGAGCTTCAGTTAAGTCCATTCCAAGTTGTACAATTGTTCTAAGTGTTTGGATATCTATTTAAATAAGAAAAAATACTCTTTTTCCATACACCAATTCAAATAGGGTGTATTTGGTGGTAGTCCTCCATGTTTTCTGGTAGTTCCATAGAGCTTCAAGTAGTCTCTCGACCCAGTCCTTGAGGTGTAGTCTAATAGGCTTGGTGATGACGACCTCAAGGGTTTTGTTTGTCCCTTCTACCTGTCCATTTTCCTACGAGTGATATGGTGTGGTAACCATGTGTTTGATATTGCGTTTTTCCATCAAGTCTCTAAAAAGTCTTGAATTGAATTGAGATCCTCCATCAATAACTATATTCTGAGATATCCCAAATTTGGTGAATATTTATTCATGAAGAAATATGACTACCGCGTGTTCTGTCAAAACTAGGAGTGCCTTGGATTCCATCCATTTTGTGTCAAAATTTGTAAATACCAGGATGTAGGAGTTATGATGAGAAGGAGGATTTATCAACCCTACAAAATCCAAGGCCCATTTATCAAAGGTTTCCAATTCCAATTATGGTTGTAATAACATCTCTTCTGATTGCACTAGTATTCCCATGCACTGGAATCTATCACACAATTTTACATATTCCTTGGTGTCTTTGAAGATAGTGGGCCAATAGTACCCTTGATGAACTACCTTGTACCTAGTCCTTTTGTCTACAAAGTGGCCCCCACACAGACCATCATGGCAATGTTTCAAGATCTCATAGATATCATCTTCTCACACACATCTCCTGATGATGAGATCTAACCTCGTGTTTAAGAGACAATGATCGATCCAAGAGAATATACAACTTTGTTTGATGACCTTTTATTGATCCTTTGGACATAAATGATGTGGAATTATACATGCATCCAAGTAATTAGCGATTTGTGAGCCAAGGAGAGTTAGTAGAAATCACAAATAGATGCTCATCAAGAAACAAATCTTCTACATATGGACCATTCTCGTTATATGTAAGTATTGAAAGAAAATCGACCACTACACAACCCAAATTGTAGAACACGATAGGAAAATATATCCCATGGACATGTAAAGATTGTTTTGTCTTGATCCTTAGGCACGATGTGGATCTGGTTATACTTGTTGAATCCATCAAGGAAAGAAAAGTATTTATTCCCTGCTAATGTATCAAGTACCTGGTCAATGAATGGTAGTGGGAAATGGTATTTTTGTTTCTCTTTGTTTATTTATCGATAGTCCATACAAATTATCCATTTTCCATTTTTCTTTGGTACCATGATGAGAGGGGAGACTCATTGGCTATCAAAAATTGGGTACATAAAGTTAGATGTGATAAATTTTAGTAGCACATCCTTAACTATGTCCTTCAGTGCCAGATTCGTCCGGTTCTGGGGATGGAAGATGGGTCTAGATCCTTATTTAATGTATATTTCGTGTGTGCATAAGTCAGGATGGATTCCCTTCATGTTAGAGTAGTCCTAGGTGAAGGAATCACTATGCTTTTGTAGTACTTTAACTAGTCGCTCTTTTTGTGGTTTGGCCAGTCCCTAGTTTATTTTCAAGGTTTACCTAGGGATGATTTATATAGTTTCTATGAGGGAAGCTTGATCATTTTTAGGTGATGGATCATGTTCAAAATGTGATATGTGTAGATTTTAACCTTGTACAATATCTACTGCAAACATATATTCAATAAAATAACAAAAAAGATACAATGACAAATGCAAACATTACATAGAGATTTTTCCCCTGGAAACCCAAACTGGGAAAACCAACATATTTTATATTCATTCATGTATGTTAGATTGTTTACAATAAAATATACATATAGGATCCAGTGACATCCAAAACCCTAACCCAATGACATGGATTAGTCCACAACCCTAATTTCTTAATCGGAAATAGAAAACCATCAGCAAAAACCATGTGTCATAAAACCACCTAAATATGTGACATGTTTCCCGAGGCACGTGACATGTTTCTCGAGGCCTCGTGCAAAGAATATAAAACATACCCAACATTCTCCCACTTGTTGTTTTATTTTCATACAGGGGGTTACAGGGTTACATAGTCAAGAATCCAGGGAAGCAATGCCCATGGATCCTCTACACCAAGAGAACTTCTCAGTTCTCACAGATTTTGTTAATGAATCTGCAACATTTTTCAAAGTGTCCACCTTCATCAGAAATACTTTAGTTTCTTCAACCATGTCTCTCACAAAGTGATATTGAATATCAATATGATTTGTCTTTGAATGATGAGTTGGGTTCTTCACCAGAAAAATTGCACTCTGACAGTCACAATCTATCCTTACAACTTGTTGTACCAACCCAATACCTGAACACAATCTTTGTAACCATACTGATTCCTTACTTGCATGAGTGGATGCCATGTATTCAACTTTTGTAGTTGAAAGTGCCACTACAGCCTATATTTTTCTCATCCAACTTATTTCTCCTTCAAACAGGTTAAACACATACCCACTTGTAGATCTCCTACGATCAAGATCTCTAGTCCAGTCTGTATCCACAAAGCCATTTATATCCACCACTCTATCCAATCTCGGTCTTCCTTCGTAGCAAAATCCATAGTTAGTAGTGCCACCCAAATACCTAAAATCCCTTTTTACTTTTGTTCAATGCTCCTTCCCTGATTTTGACATATATCTGCTCAAAAATCCCACTGTATGCGCAATGTCCGGTCTAGTACATATCATTACATACATGAAACTTCCAAATGCACTCGCATATGGAAAACGAGACATGTCCTCCTCCTCTTCATGTGTCTTGGGAAACTTATCCATAGACAAATTTACACTAACAGGAATAGGAACCTTGACCGGTTTACATTCCTGCATATTAAACCTCTGAAATATTGTCTCGACATATTTTCTCTGATTTAACTAGAGTTTCCTCCTTTTCTGATCTCTTTTAATTTCCATGCCCAAAATGAAATTTGAAGCACCAAGATCCTTCATGTCATATTTAGAGGAAAACTGATTTTTCACATCCTAGATAATCTCCTTGTTGTTTCTTATCAACAACATGTCATCCACATAGAATACCAAGTAAATCAAATGATCACCAATTAATTTAAAAATTAAAATACACATAGTGATCCTCTTTGCTTCTTGTGAATCCAAGTCCCAACATATAAGTATCAATTTTTTGATACCACATCCTTGGTGATTTTTTAAAATCATACAAGGACTTTTTCAACTTGCATACCAACCCCTTATTTCCCTTCACAGCATAACCTTCTGGTTGCTTCATATAGATTTATTCTTCTAGATCTCCATGTAGGAATGCTATCTTCACATCAATTTGTTATATTTCAAAATCAAATGTAGCAGCAATAGATAATAGAAATATTATGGAGGTTAACTTGGCAACAGGAAAAAAATCTCACCAAAATCAATTCCCTCAACCTGGGACTAACCCTTTGCTACTAAACGAGATTTGTATTTCTCCACTTTTCCTTCTACATTCAACTTCTTTTTAAATACCCATTTGTTGCTAATGGGATTTCTTCCAAATGGAAACTCCATTAGATCCCAAGCCTCATTCTTATCCATAGATGTCATTTCTTCATTCATGGCCCTTTTCTAGAGATTTGCATCCTCTAAATCCACTGCCTCCCTGACAGTTCTTGGATCATCATCAGTAATAGACAAAGAAAAATTTGAATGGAAATCAAATGGAGTATACCTTTCCAGTAGCCTTATTTCTCAAACCGATTTCCTCAATACTGGAGTATGAGGATCTTCTTATTCTGATTCTTGTTCTTCTGTAGAGTTTGACTCATCATCTTTTAAATCAAACTCTATTTTCTCTGGTTCTTCCTTACTTTGTAGGACTTCCTGTTTAACAACATCCTTCATTTCTCTAAATATCACATCTCAACTATACAATACCTTCTTAGTTTCTGGGTTCCAAAGCTTATAACCTTTGATACCAAATTTGTATCTAATAAATATACACTTTTCGGCCTTCTTATCTAGCTTACTCTTGTTTTCCTTTGCGGCAGGAACATATGCATCATAGCCAAATACCTTGAGATGTGTGAGAGAAGGTTCCTTACCAGTCCATACCTCTTGTGGAGTCTTGTCATCCAACGCTGATGAGGGTGATCTATTGACCAGGTAACATGCACTACCCACTGTCTCTACCCAGAATTCTTGCCCTATCCTGGCACCACTGAGCATGCACCTTTATTTTTCCATTAGTGTCTTGTTCATCCTTTCTTCAACTCCATTCTGCTAAAGTGTATATGGAGAAGTCTTCTTCCTTTCTATACCGCACTTCTTACAGAATTCTTCAAATTCATTCCTGCAAAACTATCTGCCATTATCTATCCTTAGAACCTTAATTATTTTCTCCATTTGATTCTCAACAAGAGCCTTAAACTTTTTAAACCTGTCAAAGACTTCAGATTTATTCCTGAGGAAATATATCCAAG
Organism: Picea engelmannii; assembly: GCA_009831015.1. NCBI lineage: Eukaryota > Viridiplantae > Streptophyta > Pinopsida > Pinales > Pinaceae > Picea > Picea engelmannii. The sequence goes on along the minus strand of ML808226.1, from coordinate 161,633 downwards.
TATTCCTCGAGAACTCATCTATAAATGAGACATAGTACAAATATTTTCCCAATGATGGGACCGACACAGGTCCAAAAACATCACTATGAACTAGTTGTAAGATTCCTTCTTCCCTCTTTGCACGAGAGGGGAATCTTACCCGATTCTTCTTCCCATATAGACAATGTTCACAGAAATCAAAATCTAGAGAGCAGTTAGACATACCTTCAACCATACCTACCATGTAGTAGTTGAAGACCCTTCTCTCCAATATGCCCCAATATTTGATGCCACGACATAACCTTTTCTCCAGATACGGTAGGAGTTCTTTTTTCTTCTTCAACTCCAATATCAGAAACAATGGAACTATTACACCCATCACTAATAGTGCTTCCTTCCAGATTATACAGAGTTCCAAACCGAACTCCTTTCAGCAACACCATTTCTCCTCAAACCATCCTGCAGGTTTCCTTTTCAAATATTGTTTTTACCCCTGCATCGTCCATTTTGCTTAAATAAATCAAATTTCTGGCCAAACCTGGGATGTGAAGAACACTAGGAAGTGTTCTAATCCTTCCATATATGAGCCTCAACTTGACTTTTCCTCGTCCTATGATTCTGGTTGTCGAATCATCACCTAAGAAAACATTACCTCCATCATACCTTTCATATTCACAGAACCACTCCCTATGGGGAGTCATATGAAAGGATGCCCCAGAGTCAACCAAACATGCCTCATGATCTGCATGTGTGCTTGAAGAAGACAAGTACACATCCCATCCTTATTCCTTGGAGGTCTTTTCTTCTATAGAATGAGATTATTCAGATCCCTTCTTTTTCTCAACCTTGGATCTACACTTCTTCTTGTAGTGCCCTTCTTTTCCACATCTCCAACATACCCTTACAAACTTTCCAGGAGATTTAGATCTACCCTTAGACTTAGATATCCCACTTGAGAAATTAGATCTATTTCTTTCCTGGGAACGTCCTCTTGAAAATAATGCATCTGTGCTCTATCCTTCCATATTCTTCCATCTCATCTCCTCCAACAACAAGGATGATACCACTTCATCAAACTTCAAGGAAGTTGTATTACTACCTATGGACACAACCAGAATATCCTAGGAGTCTGGTAAAGAACACAGTAAACTAATTCATTTATCTTCATCAGAAATTTTAATCTCAATAGATACTAACTGACTTACCACAGTATTGAAGGCGTTCAAATGCTCTGCCACTGAGTCTCCATCTCTCATCCTAAGATTATACAACTTCTTTCTCATGAATAGTTTATTTACCAGGGACTTAGATTGATATAACTTCCCCAACTTTTCCCATAAATCCTTGGTTGTAGCTTCCTCTGACACATTTAGTAATACTGAATTGGAGAGACACAGTCGGATTGTTCTTTTTGCCTACTGATCCAACTTTTTCCAGTCATCTGTTGAAGTTCTTGTAGGTGTAGTACCTATATATACCATGATCCACTGATCTCTGTCCACCAACAGATATTCCATATTGAGCTTCCACAGCTCAAAAATTTTCCCATTAAAATTCTCGATCTCCATCTTCGAATTGCTCACCATTTCTTTTCACCTGAAAAATCACTACCATAGATCTCCCACTGTAACAAGGCTTATCCCAGTCCCAAGCCAAACCCTTGACCAAAAAGGCGTCCCCCTAAAGCCAACAAAGCTATGATACCAAATGTATATTTTAAACTTGTACAATATCTACTGCAAACATATATTCAGTAAAATAACAAAAAAGATACAATGACAAATGAAAACATTACACAAAGATTTTTCCCCTGGAAGCCCAAACCGAGAAAACCAACATATTCTATATTCATTCATGTATGTTACATTGTTTACAATACAATATAGACATAGGATCCATCGGCATCCAAAACACTAACCCAATGAACTGGATTAGCCCACAACCCTAATTCCTTAACCAGAAATAGAAAACCATCGGCAAAAACCATGTGTCATAAAACCACCTAAATATGTGACACATTTCTCGAGGCACGTGACACTACTACTCGTGCAAAGAATATAACACATACCCAACAATATTCTTGTTGAGACAAGAGAAACCTGTGTTTTTGGGTGCATGATATGTTCAAGAACATATGAGATGGGTGAGGAACAAAAAGCTATGAAATCATTGATTTCATCATCCTCTATTTTATCTCTGATGGCTAGGTGTTGATCTATACAAAGGGATTGATGAGCTTCTCTTTCTCCATCACTTTATTCTCCATCAAACTAGAGTGGTGCTTCAAAATCTATGTTGGGTCTGGTAGGAGGATACAAGGTTAATTTCTTTGTAGAGATCTCGTGGGAAATGGCCATGTTTCCCAACCTAAAATTGATGTAAGCATCATTAATGGCCAACCAAGGCCTTCCCATAATTAAAGGATACCCCCCCAAAGAGGCTTTGGGTTGTAATAACATAAATTTGGTGGGATATTCCCATGAAATTATGGAGATCACGATGTATTTTAAGATTCCCTCCGGTTTAATAGTTGATCTGTCAGTGAGTTCAAGTACAATTGGGGTTTCCCTAAAACTAATGAGCCTTAAGGATTCCATGGTCTTACACGTTATAACATTAATGGAAACACCACGATTGATTAATGTGTTTCTAATGAGTGTGTTGTTAATATGTACATTAACTACCAGGTTACCAGGGTCATAGTATTTGGTCGTGAGAAAACCTGACATCATTAAGTCTAACAATTTACCCATAACATGGATAGTTTAAGGGTCCTTCCTTTTTCTATTGGGTTTCCTTAAACAAATTTCCCACACCACTTTTGAATAGATACACACATCTTTGATGGCTTGGAAGAGTGGTATCTTAACACACATTCTTGAGTTCTGAAAAGAAGTCAAACTTAGGCTAAGTAAGAGGTTTCTCTAATTTTAGTCTTTTTGGATAGGGTGGATTTTTAAGTTTAGGGTCGTAATTATTAGCTTTTCAAGGCTCATGAGATTATTTGTATTCTATTTATTCATTTTAGACATCATCATTCAAATATTCAATACGTATAGGAGGTTGGTCCTTCGTTAATGTCTTCCTAGATCGAATATGGATATCATTGAAGCTCAGGGAAGAGATGGAATATTTAAAGTAGGAAGAAATCTTAGTAGGTTATGTTGGTTGGCATGGCCTTCCATTTTAGGGTTAGGGACGGGTTATGTAGGTATTTTTGGTCGAGGGGGGGCTGATGTGGGTGCTTGAATATGGGGAGGGGGAAGATGTTGCATGGGTGGTTGTGTCATCGGATGTTCAGGGCCTCCTAAAGTGGGATTTCTCCACCCTTGTTGTCATAACTGGTTTGGAGGCGAAAGAGCCACCCATTTTTTTTTTGGCATACCCCGTGGTTGAGAAGCATATTACATGAAAGGATTAGTCCAATATCAATTTAAATATTGAAATTGATATTGAACCATAACTTGAGGTCTATGTTTCCATGGTCACTTGTGATAGATAAAACATAGTTGCTTCAGTTCCTTGGCTTTATAATAGTTGGCCTTCAGTCTTGTTAACAATGTATAGTTGCAAGTAGCATGGTCCTTGTTGCATATTCCACAAACCTCAATTTGGTACAATGGACATTCTTTCCATGGGTGCTTCATTCTGGATTTTGGGAAAAAAATGGCTAAAGATATTTTTGCCTCTTTTTTATTTTTCTTCATTTGCAATGTATCCAACTGGGAGCTTGAGGAACTAAGTATATCGGTCTTGAAGTCCTATAACATGTTATCTATATATACTCTATTGAATCCACTTCCAACAACCTTGCTAGTCCTTTCCAATATATCTCTTGGTCCTTTGACTATTTTTGAAGTACATGTTGGCACAGGGGTAGACCCAGGGTTCAATGCTACAACAACGCACCAAAAAAACCCTAACTACCGGCCCTTTCGGCAACACCTGCGAAGTAGATGAAGTCTCACCTGAGGTAGAGGAAGGGGTGGTTACAGGACTCAGATATCTGCAACCTTATCTGGGACACAGATCTGTGATTCTAGTATTTAACAGAGCATTCAGCAGTAAACCTTCATCAATATCTAACCAATATCTACTCCGAAAATAAAACAAAGCATCGCAACATTCACCCAGATCTAATGTATCTAAGCACTTAGCATAAGAAATTAGATCATATATAGCAGATTCAAGCACTAAGAAAGTTCACATAGGTCAGATCTAGCATCCAGATTCATCATAAGCACAAAGTATAAACAGATCTATCTATCTATATATGTCAAGAACTTAGAAAATAACACATAAGTATACCAACACATCGCACAAAGCAGGGAAACACAGCATATACATGGTTCACTCCCACCCCAGGGATATGTCCACCAACTCTTCTTCTTTATTATCTTCTTCACTCAGATACATGCACAAAGCCACACAAACCTTACTTCGCATAGGACAAGAGATATGGACACCTTGCTAGATCCTCCTTCCTTGTGTTACAACACAAATCCCTTCACAGTCTGTTACAACCACTTGCACTTAGCTCTGCAAGTATCTCACAGAATGCACAAAGCATTTATAAGCCACACTTGTACTTAGCACAACATCACATAAATGCCTCTTCCCCATTCCTTACATCGCCTAGACATCTATTTATATATTACAAAATAGGCCTAAGCATGGGTAAACCCATGGGCCGACATTCCCATACTTGTTACATATTCCCAAATCCCAAAAAGGACCCAAAAGGGGGCTGAGATCCCTTGATCTTTGCTTTGTCTTGCACTCCACCTTAGATAGGCTTTCGAAGTCCAAAATGGTCAAACTTGACCAAGGATATATCAAAACTTGATCAAGGGCCAACATGCCCCCAACACTCACCCGTGACTCGTCTCGAGTCACTCTGATGTACGAAGTTTTGCTTATAAATCCTTGAGCTTGGATCGATATCCTTCGACTTGTTGTTTTACTATGACCTCTTGTTCAACAAAATCTTGGATGACTGCATCATTCATAGGTCCTTCCAGGCGTTGTTCAGCTGCATTAACAACCTTCTCTAGTTCTACTCCTTGGCCTTCAACTTCTGTGAACAATTGGTAGGCCTTATCTTGTATGGGTTGGAGTCTCTGAGTTACCTCCATAACTCTTCTCTGAATAGCGTGAATCTACTGCTGGGCAGTGCGTTTCTCTTGAGATCTCTTTATTCTTTCCATAGCTGACAGGAGCTTCAACTGTTCCTATATCGTTTCGTCTTGATACTTCACCTTTTGGAGCTGTGACTCCAGTGATCTTAATTCTGGACTCTTATCGAGTCGCTCGTATGTCAGGGCACTACGATCACTCAGTTTATTGTATTCCATATCAAGGGCCTTTAATCTCTTAACTACGCTCCTAGAAGTTTCTTCTCTTTGGTCCTTCACATCATGTGGGGTCTAGGGAACTGTGCATAGTTCTAAGTCTGCAATGCATTATTGTAGCTGCTAGATCACTTCTTCAAGCTGCTCTACTTGTTGTGTAACTTGATCTTCTACCTTTATTTATACGACTGTCATAGAGCGAAGTTCTCTATTGACTGCTTCCTTTACTTCGAGTTTCTCGATGAGCAATTGTTCTTTTCCTTGTTGTATCTGTGATTTTTCTTCGTCGAACTTTGCTTGGATGGAAATATTTTTCTATTCTGCAGCTCGACGTTGTTCTACAAGTACTCCTTGTACTTGCATCAAAGCCTAGGTGGTTTGTTCTGTTTCCTCTCGTGATCTTTGAATGCGAGCTTTGACTGTATCAACTAATCAGTGGAGTTGGGTTGGCTCGTCTCCCAGCTCGGGTGTTCCCAATGGTAGAGGTACAATGGAGACTACGTGGCTGGACTGTAGTGCCTGTTGTACCCCTCAGAGTTCAATTTCAATCCTATCATACATTGCTTCCTTCTTGGCCTCTTGTTTTTCTGCTATTTCCAATGAAGCATCGTTCAGGGCTGCTATGAGGAATTCGAAGTCGTCAAAGGTGAGGAGAGTTTGCATCTTGTTCATGGAGGCTTTCGATTTCTTCCGGGAATAAGGTTTCAAAGGTGAACCCTTCCTCTTCTTCATGGGATCAACCTCGTCTCCTTGCCTCTTTTCGATTTCTTTGTCATCTAACTCTTTTCCATCACCTCCTTGCCCTAGTGATATGGAAGTAGTCTTCATGGATGCACTTTCTAATCCTTAGACCTCTTCGATCTTCTTTGTTTTTCTAGGTCCAGTTGTATCCTGCGCAGTTTCTGGGCTGTCGATGTCATATATCTCTGTGGGGTTGGCGGGGATAAGGAGGTCAGTGGACCATTCCTTAGTAATATCCTCTAGGTCCTCCTCTACAATCTTGTAGTAGGACTAAAGTTGTTGCTTTTGTTCATCGACGTGCGCTGTAATATCAATGAAATGTCGATCTACGCTAAAATTCATCAAAGGCCAGAACCGGTGTAGAGTGTTCAGAGTCATGTGAGGCTTAGACTGGATGGCTCTCTTCAGCTGATCATAGTAGGTATGAAAAACAACATTTGACTACCATTGTTTGTTCATATGATTGGAATACCAAAGTGTATTGAACTTCGCACCAGTGGATGAAATATCTCAATGTTGGGGAAGGTCACACCTTCTGGCATATCCTAGGTGATGAATGCGATAAGGATCAAAATCCAACTAAAATGGAATTCGTAACCTTGATCTTGTGCTTCTCTGTAGTCTAGTTCCAATTGATTCACTAGTACTTCACCCAGTTCATCTGTAGGCCTTCCATGGACTTCCCTGTGAGGTCGACTACAAAGCTGATGACTTGGGTAGGTCGGTTATTTCTTACTAACTTCCCTTCAATCAACTGACAGGCGAGGTGCACTGCGCCACTCTGGCTAGAAGCTACCTTGTAGCCTCATGTCCCCTTCTCGACATCGTCGTAGGCGTCCTTGATCCTCTGTGCTAGAGCTCTATCCATGGATTTTCCTAGATAAATATCTTGTGGATCAGGTCCCTGCATACTCAACCTTATCATCTGATTGATCAACATTGGATAAACTGTGATATAGCAGTCTAGCCACAAATATCCGCCATGGTAACAAGAAAGCAACATCTTCACACAAGAATTCACCTCCTGGTGTCTTCTGAAGTGTGGGATATTCATGACGTTCAGCAGGGTGGACTGTGCGAGGTTATGGGTCCACATCTGGGGGATTATCTTTGAATTCTTCCCCTTCATTCTGGTCAGGTACTTATGTGGGGTGAGCATGTTATAGAATTTTCGGTAGTCGAGGTTGAAGTAGTTGAACTTCAATGCCATAATCTTGTCTTGTTCTACTCGAACTGTGTGGATCCCCTTTGGGAGGTTCACAGTGACCAAGGTGTACTCAAAATATCTAGGCACGCTATATTGATTTACTGTGCCACTCAGAGGTGGTATGTATGTGGGTAATATAGTCGAGATCAATTTGGCATTCTTTAGATCATCCATGTGCTTGGTTCACTTTTCATTTGATAGTCGGAATGGTCAGGCTCCAAGAGCAGTCGACGGAGATTCTTGCACTGTTCTTGTGGATAAATATTGTACACCTACAGATAATCCTCTCTCTGACATGACTGTTTCAGTCATCAGGTCGAGGAGTACTTCTGTCATAGATTCTTCTACTACGTTGAGCTCCTCGAACATGCATGCTCGGGGTTAACTAGATCAGGTTCAGATTAACTTAGAAACTGCAATGGAATAGATGGCAACAATGTGATAATCACTATGCAAGATCAACTTAGTCTGCGGGTTCAAATTCTTGGTTAGAAAAAGTGTTCTTGGTGCATGGTGTGATGGGATAAATAGGTAACTCGACAACAGGTTGTTTGCAACAGTTATGAAGCCTTCATGAACTTTGTTCTGTCCATTATGGCGTGGTCCCAACGGTCTGATGGAGATCTTTCTGGTCATAAATTCCTTTCTACCTATTTGAAGTGTTGGTCTAATGGTTATAATATCCCCAATGACTATATTGCTTCGCCATGGCGAAGTGCCATGTGTCGTTGTGTTGATATCCTGACAAAGCTCCAATTTTACAAATTTTCCTTCTGCGAGGTTCCTTCTAGATCTTTCTACAACTTTTCGATCTTAGCTCTCTTCTTACTTAGTTTTCTAGCCTTCTTTCCAGTGATCTTTGTCTTGGTATTCCTTTTCCCATTCTGATTCTTATCTTCTTTTGACATAGTGTCTTCGCGTTGTGGAGATTTTTTCCTAGGATTCAGAGGTAATACTTATTTTTTATCTGGGATAGGTATTTTAGTATTTTTTGGGTCCTCTAGCATTCTTGCAACTTTTATATCTACATCATTGTTGTTAAATAGCTGTGATATGTTCTCTTGTTCTTCAATCAAGTGTGCAATCCTTTTAGTTATAAAATCTTTTAACTCTTGCTTCTTCTGCTCTAAGAATTCTTCTTCTTCCTTCCGTCTGGCTTGATCTCTTTCAATCCAAGGTCTTCCTAGTAACATGATAAATGGGGAGTTGTCCTCAATAAATTTAATGATCTCAAAATCTTCTTCTGTCGAAGTTCCATTGAGATTCATAGGTATCCGAGCGAGCTTCCCACATAGGGTTATCAGTTTTCCTCTGAATAATCCTTTTACTCCCAATGAAGGAACCATAGAAATATTTCCTAAAAGTTCCCAAGTTCTTTCTGTCATAACATTCACCTGTGTTTCCTCATCTAGAACACAGTCAACGTTGAAGTCTCCTAATCTTTCTTTAATGCATTCTTTTTCTTTGAAGATATCTGATAATCTGACATGTCAGTGGTCATTCAGGGTTTCTCTCATCTATAACAATACTTTCTCTGATTCTCTTTGGGATTCTTCCATAATGTTATTTTCTCAATCTGCCTTAGGGTTTTCTTGGTTCATATTCATTCTTTCAACTTTAGCAATCCAATACTTCATGGTCCATTTTTTTACAACAAAGACAACTAGGTCTTCTCCCAGGGAATTCCTTAGCAAGATGTCCTAGTTTTTTGCAACTATAATAGAGGGTTAATCCTCTCTTTCTTTTAACTGATCCCCAACCCTTTTTGTACTACACACTAGGATCGTAGGAGCTAAACTGCAAAAAATTCCTTCTAGGATCCTACATCCATTTGTTAGTCCAAATATTCTTTCTATGCATAGGTATAACATATCTTTCACTATTCTTATTAGATCTACTCATGTCAAACATTATTTCATCTACCAGTACCCTAGTTTTCGAGCTAAGATAAAATCTATCAAACATACTTAGATCCATGCTTTAGAAACAAAATTTTCCACTTGTCTTTCTTCTACAGATCACAAAGCTTTCATATCTAGAACTTTTCACTATTCTTACCTTTATCAAAGCTCAAAGCTTGCAGATCTTACCTCTTTTCTTTAGATCGTACCTCTTTTCTTCTCACATATCTTCACAAGTTAAGCAGAATGTTGTGCACTAGGGAAATATATCTACACACAGAGCTTTCTCAGTTTCAGGTTGAATATTCACACAATGCTTATTCTTCCTCAGTTCCCAGCAATCACAGTTTCATTCCCGACAACGGAACCATTTTTTGGCACAGGGGCAGACCCAGGGTTCAATGCTACAACAACACACCAACAAAACCCTAACTACTGGCCCTTTCGTCAACACCAGTGAAGCAAATGAAGTCTCACCAGAGGTAGAGGAAGGGGTGATTGTAGGACATGGATGTCTACAACCTTAGATGGGACACAAATATATGATTCTAGTATTTAATAGAGCATTCATAAGTAAACCTTCATCAATATCTAACCAATATATACTCCACAGATAAAGCAAAGCATCATAGCATTCACCCAGATCTAATGTATCTAATCACTTAGCATAAGGAATTAGATCAGATCTAGCAGATTCAAGCACTAAGCAAGTTCACAAAGGTCAGATATAACATCCAGATTCATCATAAGCACAAAGTATAAACATATATATCTATCTATCTATCTATCTATGTCAAGCACTTAGCATAAAACACATAAGTACACCAGCACATCACACAAATCAGTGAAACACAACATATATGTGGTTCACCCCCACCCTACGGCTACATCCACCAACTCTTATTCTTTATTAGTTTCTTCAATCAGATACATGCACAAAGCCATAAAAACCTTATTCTTCATAGGACAGGAGATCTACACACCTCTCTAGATTCCCCTTCCTTGCGTTACAACACAAAGCCCTTCAGAGTGTGTTACAACCACTTGCACTTAGCACAACATCACATAGATGCCTCTTCCCCATTGCTTACATCACCTAGACATCTATTTATATATTACAAAATAGGCCTAAGCATGGGTAAACCCATGGGCCGACATTCCCATACCCATTACATATTCCCAAATACCAAAAAGGACCCAAAAAGGGGCCAATATCCCTTGATCCCTTATTTGTCTTGCGCTCTGCCTTCGACAGGTTGTCGAAGTCCAAAATGGTCAAACTTGACCAAGGATCTCTCAAAACTTGGTCGAGGGCCAACAATACCTATGGAATATTTGTGACAAAGTTCCAAGATAACTGTTATGGGATAAATATCATATGTATCTCACAGGATAGATGGAAAGATCTCCCTAGGTTATGTATATTGATCTTATACAGAAAGAAGGCTATATTCATATGGATTTCCTAGACTCAAGGAAATGGATTCATAATTAACATAAAGAGTGGTAGAGATAACATACCTTGAACTGTATGATATTCTTTTTATATATCGACTGATGAAAATATGAAGTTCCAACTCCAATATCCATAGTTTTCTTCCTGCACACAAAAGACAAAAAATTCCTTTCCACCTCTCTACATGTCGTTACAATCCTATATCTACTTGTATCTAATTAGATTTGTCAATCACAAGATCAGATCCAAATATTTTCAAATGAAATACAAACATATTCAAGGGTAAAACCAGTGATATATTAATTGACATGAATAAATTACATCAATTCATACCTTGAATGTTGATGTTTCCTCCTTTGTCTCCTTGCTCCTTTATTCTCCTCATCTCCTTCATCATCTAGGCAATTTGATTTATAGTCATTGTGAATAGGAAAATCCCCTCTGCAATTGAAAAACATAACTTTGTAAATGATTCTCCTCCCCTCAACCTCAAGATCGACCTTCATTATATAGATCCTTGTAAGAGGCTTGGGAGATATTCTAGATATTCTAGAACCAATCAAAACTTGAATTATGTGAGCTCCTAGTCTTATGACAGGAAGATACAACTCACCCATCACTTAACTCTTCATAATTTTTTGAATCTAGAAATATTGACCGGTAGTATCTTGTTGCGCTACAAGTGTCCAATGACTATAGACACTTTATGTCTCTTATGTGTCCCATGACTATCCCCAAAAGGTCCCTAAATATTAAGTAAGAGATGTTTTTGGGATATCACCCTCCGTTGGATTCCCTTCTAGCCTATAGGGTGGAAATTAAGGGTATAATAGATGCCCCCTATTGTGTGAGGTCAGGAAAGGAATGGATGGCCAAAACAAATTACAATAAAATAGTGTCCATGTGAGGCAGCATGAGGAGAGAGAAAAATAGGTATGGAAGTAAAAGAAGTCCTGCAATCAAATACCAATAAAGAGAGCATATATAGATCGTCCCCTAGATAAACATACTCAGAATATGAATATCATGGCCACCAAACAATACAATACATATCCATGACATGAAATGCAAGACCATGGCCACGAAAGAATACACATTGGATCCATGTCATCAATGAGAGCATAGCCACACGATAATAGAATGTAGATCGATGTCATGTATACAATCATAGAAACCAAAAAATACAATGTGGATCTATGACACAACAGATATATATCGGGAAGATAACAGGCACTGAGGAGAGTGCCCCCAAAGGATTCAAAGTACTCATATATAAGTGATTTTATCCATCGCAACTTGGGAAGGTGTGATATAAAGGAAAGATGTTTCCCCCAACCTAAGGCCTTCATCCAAAACCTCGATGGTACAAATACACATCATGTGAATAAATGAGCTAATGTCAAGTATGGTAGAGATTGTATGATTATCGATCATTGATGTATACCATTAACAAACGTGAGGGGACCAAACGATAATGAAGATTGACCCCAAGGTACTTAGTATAATATAGTGAGTGTCGATAGAGGATCTGACGTGGAGCACTTGTAGAATCAATTGATCATATGTCAATGATGTAAACCCATTGTCGATCGCGAGGAGGCCTGCCACTAAGGATAACAAGCTCCAAGGTATTAGCTAGTTTCTAGATCCCTCTCCTAGATAATGGGATAAAGTCAACAAGAAGCAATCCATCGAAGGAGGGCCTTAATATATCCCCTGATGATCCCAATTAGTTTTGTAATGTACCCAGGAAAGAACAGGCTAGGTACGATATCGATTTGTAATGTACCCAACCACGCACAGGCTAACCACACTACTACAAAACCCACTTCTGAACTGATCTCGAATTCTAATAAAATTTAATCTGAAATCAAGCATGAAAGACCCACATACATTAATCAAGATCCATGCTACAACATAAAATAAATAAACAATGTACCATGCACAAAAAATAACCAACAAACATGCACATAATAAATACATATCTCAGAGATAATTAAATACACAACAAAATATACATTATACTGAAAAACAAAGACAACACTTATCTTTTCAAGAAAACATTCACCAACTGGTTTCATACCAAGGACATTCCTCCCAGACCTAAACACTATTGTTTATTTACTCTCAATAGCAAGTCACCCCCGAGCCAGGGCTATGAATCCACAAGGATGGGTCCTAGGCCAAATATGAAACACACAACAATTGGAGAACTATCTCTTAGGTTTCCCAACCACACAAAAAAACTGAATTTATATCTCTCTTTCCCCCTCAACCTGCACAACCCAAAGAATTTAACACCTTTCTCTACCATGCAGTCCCTGAGCCTACTCCAATTCTCTTTAGGGCTCTAGTGCTACTGGTTAGGAAATATCCCTGCTGGAAACTCCAAGGATTCTCAGTTGTGGATAGTTCTTTCTGAATTGTCATCAATATACTCAGGCATCCATTCCCTCCTGGAATGATTAGTAATCTATTACAACCATTTAGCAATGTCTCTCCTCCTCCAACCATTTGTTTCCATGCTCAGACCAAGAACACATGAATTAGCAAGAGTGAGGCTCCAAAAATCAAAGAGTGAGAAGGGTGTAGCAATGAATGAATAAGAACAAGCAAACCCAGAACAATGAGAGAGTGAAGAAGAAGAAGAAGAAGCCCCCAAAAACAACCCACAAGAGGTTTTTATATAATTACATGAAAAATAAGAACCACATGGCCTTATTCCCAAGAAGCTCATGTAACCTATTTTCTCCATAAAATTAATTATGGATAAATAAAAATATAATTAAAATACTTAGCCCCTTAATCCCCTCTCTGATGGAATCATATCCCCGTGTCTCTTTTTTCCTTGTCCATCTTGCAGCCAACGATGTATTTTATTAATGTATATCAAGTATTACATTTCCTAGGCACTCTGGCCCCTTTTCAACTTTACCATCTCACCAACCTAATTCACAATTACATAATACATTCTAGTTCATAAGGTTTAAAATCGAGGGGTTACACCCCCTCCCCTTATTTTGGCACTATCCTCAGTGCACAACACCATTCCAATGTTATTGACATTACAAATCTAGGCTCTTTTGCCTTAATCAACATAGGAAATCCAGCAGAATCTTATATACATAGGAATTCCAACCCAAAACATGTATAATGATCTTCAAAATTTATATTTCTAGTAGCAATTCCAAGCAACAAGCTCTCCTTCCCTCTCAACCCTGCACAACCCAAAGAAATGAACCCCTTTCTCTGCCATGTAGTCCCTTAGGTTTTCCCGCTTCTCTCCAAGGCTCCATTACACTCGGCAAGGAAGTTTCATAGTTGCGTCTTCAATAACTCTAGCTGCAACAAGTCCATTGGACTTTATTCATTCCATGCCTTCCTCATTGAGCTTGATGTCCTTTAGGTGTTCTTTTTCGCGAGCTTCCAAATCATAATTCATTTGGCTCTTCCAGTTGCAGGAATCAATATTTATTATGGCTTATAGAAATGCCATACCCAATACCATTATTCATCCCTGCAACTTCCAAGACCATTCACCCTACAATATCCTCAACCTTTCATCCAACCACACAAATTGTTAGCCTAACATAACAATTTGTAACTAATAATTTCTGAAATCTATTTTATATAGGAAAATAAAATTCTCAGGCATGAATTTTATGCTCATAATGTTTGTCTCTATAGCTGTAGATATCAATCTTCCTTATGGTCTTACATCCCTGCCATATCCAAGACCATTCTACCTACAATTTTACTCAACCTTCACTTAGCCACACAAGTTGTTATTATCTCATGTACAAGATATATATATATATATATATATATATATATATATATATATATCCTAGCAACAATTACAAAAATTCACAAAGTGATCTCATAATCGTTTACAATAAAAATTCAATCACTTCCATTAATCCAACTATTAATAGGAATGAACCCATCATTATTTACACATGTATTATCAACCAATATTTTATTTCTTCTATCCGCCAATATTTCTATCACTTTGTTCCCTTGACAAATATTTTCCATAATTTATCATATATAACTACTCTCACCTGCAACTTTCCTGTTGCATTATCTAACAACTCTTGAGGTGTTTTCAACTTCACGAGTTAGCAATACTCACATCATTTCAGCTGTTATCATAATCATTTATATTTTATATAATATATACATGCATTCACCAAAATGCATTCAATAATTCCAGTAATACCACTTGTAACATTTTTAATGGTTACAAAAAATGATCTCAGAATTGTAACAACAACAATACAATCACTTTCAACTAGTACTCATATTAAATATCATGCAACTATCCATCATTATGTATTTTCAGCACCACATGGTTTTAATAATGCAACAATTAATTACTAAATAAAATAACAATTGATGTACCAATATCGATGGCTACATTTACACAATGCATCCCTGCATTGACTACATAATAACCCCATAACTATGTCATGCATGCACCAAGGTGAGTTGGAAGGTCTAGCCAACGCCTCAACACGTCATCCACAAACTTCCTATTGCTTCCCTTACTATTTGGATGCCTTCCCTTTCAACCCAAACACAACACCAAGAATATAATTCTTAATTTCTCTTCAGTGTCGGGAAAGAGGTTGCAGTCCAAACATCAACTATACAGTAGATACCATTGAGCACTTGCATAACTCTATATCCCTTCTATATCCAACCATCTCATCGTCTCACACATGACTAGATCTATGGATATTCATTGTTATAGAAGGAGTATATCTCCTGACTTGACCTAGTTATGATCCCATAACAAATCATAACACAATATGCAACTAACATTTTATCTAAATGCATTCTAGCATCAACAAAATTTACATACTCTAGGCCTTTGGCCATTACATATTGATTTAAATATTGAAAAATTAACCAAGAGAATTCTTACCTCAATTCCCTTCAAGATGTATGCATCAAAAGAAAATAAATGCATACATGCATGGTTCTTATCAACCTACTTTATGCTACATGATCAACTGGTGTTTGTAGAAGCACACAGAATTCCTCCTTCATCTTTCTGATCACGATTCCTACCACCCTCATGGGTCTTCACATAGATGGAAATCAAAATCAACAACAACATCCACATCTTTAACCATGTTATATCATTTTTCCTGCAATCATAACCCATCATTAGTCATAATCAATTTCCATAACATCGATATTACATAATAATAGACTATTCTAAGTTCACAAGCATGTTATATGCATATCCAAGCATGTGCATATTCACAATTACACATCCATATGCACCAAGCATTCATTGTCAACATACCTACTAATGAATATGCAATTTAAATTCATTTTATGCCTCGTGCACTATAGTGGATTTATTTTTCAATTCACGTATTTATTTATTTATTTATGTTGTAGTTGGTTGTCCTTGAATTCCTTCGAATCCTTGTTGCCTTGTGTTCTCCCACTCTACTCATCTGCACTATTGTTCCTTGGTCTAAATACTTTCCAACTAAGTTTTACTTGGCCATTCTACAATCCAGCCAATGTACTGAATTTGCAGTTGCTCCTCCTAGGAATCCATATCCAAAATTTACCTTTATAAAACATTCCAACACCTTGGAATGAAGTATCTCAAACATTTCATCACTCTACTACCACAACATTCTTGAATCAAATATTTTTACTCCTAGTTGTCTATTAGGTTAATTCCTTAACATTTCCTTGTGGAACCATACCTTTAACACTTAATATCATTCCCAATGGAAGTCTATTTTTGTTCAGTGACACTTTTCAAGTGAAAGAGCATTCATTTTTCTATCTCCAATTTCTTTTCATTGGTATCCTGCTTCCATTGTGAACTCTGGTATCAGAAGTGGATTTATTTCACTAAGTAATTTTAGACAAGTAGATAATTCATAGTTAACAAATCCTTCCCTTGAACTCCTATTCTTGACACATAGATATTATTCACACACAACCTCTTAAGTTCTTTGTTCTCTTTCATCTCATGCTTTGCAACTGTCTACACATCTCTACCTTCAAGGATATGGAGCCTTAATTTTCCTTTCTATGACCATTAATGACATTATTCACCTGCTAGCTTCATGTCTTAAGTGAATATTCTTGCTTTCATATTTGCAATTCATTCAAACTTTGTAGTAGCTAAAGAATAATCCTTCTATTCTGCTCTTCTCAAGTTAATTATCCACTTTTCATTATTTCCCTTGTAGTTCTTTGTTGCCTCAACAAACTCTACAAGATCTGTCATGATTCCATGACTATTATATCCAATTATATACTTTAATTGATCCAATTAAATCTCTAATCCTATTAAATCTGCAAGAAACCATTTTTGTCAGAATTATAGATATTATAGAAATTTTCCAATTAATGCTATAGGTACTTTCTCTGCTTAATCCATGAATAATTATATCACAATTATCCAAATTAGAATAATCCATGTCATTCTCCTATTATTTATCTTTCCAACGAATGTATCCTTTCCCCAATCTGATATTTGAGCTGAAAGTTATGGCTTCCTGAAAAATCACTTTCAACCCCCTTTTTGTTTTGCAAAAGGATCTTGTCGAAATACTCCACAACTCCTTTAACTGGTACATAATTCAAATTATGCACATAAGCTTCCTTCAAACCAATTTCCATGTTACCACAACTCGAAACCACGATCTTATCCACTCTAACGACATTCCTTTAGCACTTTTCCCTTATTCTTCTACACATGAGCTTGTTCGCAAAATGTCCGAGGGATCGGTTAGTTCTAGGCCCTTCGTGCCTCAACCCCTTTATCTTATCATGAGATCGATGGTGGAACCAATTCATATGGACTTCAGCCTTCGTCTATTCTCCCATTTCAATCTTCCACTTATCTTGAAGTAAAAATTTGTCGAAACCCTTCTATTAGTTCCACTAGCAGATCAGACGGTCGAGATTTAATCTCCCATTGACTAGACGGTCTTATCCCATCTGCAGGCTTCAATGAGATCAACGACCATGAATTAATCAGGCGTTGGGATGGATAACCTTAATCAATTTTGAAATTCAATGCTCTAAGACTCTGGAACATTACAACTCCCCGGAGTGATATCTGTCGAAGTTCTTACGCCAAGCTTCCATTGCTTGATCTAACGGTTGAGAAAAGTCCTGAAGGGATCTTAGATAGACGGTTTGCGTGAATTCACAAATCCATTCTTAGACACTTTTTTTGGTAGAGACATTGGAAAACCTTGGAGGCCATACTCTCATAGATGGCATGGCATGTGTGCCATGTGTCACAAAAAAAAGAACAAGTTGGGGTCCAAAGATACTGAATCTGGGTGACACGTGTCCCCACATGACACCCCTGCCATGTGGCCTATGACACATCATCAACCAAATGGATGGTCTATATTCCTCCATTCCATATCTGACGACCTACATGATTTCATGGAATGTGGCTTTACACTTCTTGGCTTCAACACTTCCTCACTTTGGAACTTTGCAACTTCAGCACTTTGTGACTTCAACACTTCAGGGATTTTCCTAGTCTCCAGTAGTCTCCGAAGTGGCGAAGTTCCATAGTTTCAAAACTTCCCTATCCTTGTACTTCTGATCAATGATCCACACTTTCTCCTTGATCTACAACTGAGATCAAGTATGAGACTCCAAGAATCTAGGCTTCAAAAGTTTCTCGATTCCAACACACGCTACCTCCCAAATAGTTGAACACTGAACTGAAATCGATGGCTCACACTCCTCCCGCAACCAACAAATATGATTAACTCTGGGCTTTGGGCTTTGGGGATTCTCTATCCATATGACCACCACACTCCTGAGCTTCTGAAACCCGAAATGGCGAAGGGAAGAGATATATGGTTGAGACTCTCATTTGATCAATGACTAGGATTAACTCTGATACTTCGAAGCTTCAAGAATTTTCACACCAAAATAAATTTCACCCACAATCCTCCGGATAGCCTAATTTCTGAATACTTGGAAATCTATGGACACGTGTACCCAAAAATGGATGGTCAGGATTTAATCCAGAATTCAGGACTTTGGGGATTTCTCCACTCTGTGCAACCACCACAAATTTCTCCTAGAGTGTTTAATTACAAAACCACTCAACGATCCAATGGCTCACACTCTCCCAATGATCTACGATGTAGATTCACTCTGGGACTTCGTAGCTTCGGGGATTTCTCCTCCTGGAAACACAAGGGTCATTTTTTTTTCCCGAAGTGTCGAATCTTTGAATTGTGAGATCTATGACTCACATTCCATGATGGGATCTATGGATGAGATCCACTCCACTTTGGCCAAGACTTATGACCCGAGAACTCCAATCGACGGTTCTCGTTCTCCCATGCTCAGATCCAATGGATGGTGTTGTGTCATTTTCGTCACTTGAATGAGCAAAAGAAGGGAACTTGAAGGTCTAGTTGGGTCTACTAGATAGGACAAAGTTTAGTGTATGAATTAAACAATTCAATCACATGAAATAAACAAACAACTAAAGAAATAAAACT
The DNA here is from genome assembly GCA_009831015.1 of Picea engelmannii. Classification (NCBI taxonomy): domain Eukaryota; kingdom Viridiplantae; phylum Streptophyta; class Pinopsida; order Pinales; family Pinaceae; genus Picea; species Picea engelmannii. The sequence goes on along the minus strand of ML808226.1, from coordinate 142,473 downwards.
AAAATGCATGAGGAAATTTGAACCAAAAATCAATCAACCAAATGACCAATAATCATGTCACCAATGGATAACTATATTAGTGGGAAAATACCGTAGAGAAAGGAGGACTTATGGGTCCCCTCTTCCTCCTTGGGATGGCTCTTGATTCCCCTATGTGAGAGTTATTCTTACAATGATAAACTAGAAAGAAAATGGTGAAGAAATCCAAGCCCATTCCCTCAAGAGGTGAGGTGAATAACTTATTGAGATGTTGCTAGTATGATCCAAGAAGAAAAGAGGTTTCTTGAAGGAGAATAGAGGAAGCATAACAATACTATGAGATTCTTGAATTCTTAGTGCACCCATGGCCTCCTTTTATGGCATGTCTTTGAGGCAATATTCAACTAGTCTTTAGTGTGAACAAGGGGCCCTTTAGGGCACCCTTAGGTATTTGACCAGCCCCCCATTCAGATTCATCTTAGATTTGAGGGTCAAATCAAGTTGCGAGCTGGTCCAGAAGTAGGTGAGGTCCAACAAGAACCATAAATGTGTCATTCGCAAGAGTGCGTAGCTTTTATCGTACACAATCACGCATATGGCACATGTGTTCTCTACAGGCTTCTTTGGCCTGTGCATGTGCGCACGCTTCCTTTAGTGTTTCAGCGCATGTCAATTTTTTGACTAGTTGTATAGTTTGTGCCTTTTGGAAATGCATTTTTGGGGCTGCAGGTGAACTAATAGGTTTTTGGATATGTTTTATTCATGTAACCATTTTCTTGCGATGTTGCAGACAAAATTTCAGTGATAGCAGATGCCCCATGATGTGTGAGGTTAGGAGCATACGTATAGCCGGAATACATCAATGTTTCTTATACTGAGAGTACCATTGTAAGGAAGAGTGGTGATAGGAAATGCAAGAGCTATCCATTGGAGGGAGAGGGTAAAATGTGGGACCCAAACCTTTCTCTAGGTAGGGGAAAATCAAATTTGTATACAAACGAGGCAGGCATGCCCCATTCTTATGTCATGTAACTCAAAAATGTATGATAGTAACTGAAGTTGTATGATGATGTAGATAATTGCATCACCCTCTGGGGCGGTTTGATAATGATAGATGACAATTCGGGTGGTGAACATACTATGAAAAGAGGCAAGGACGCCTATAAGAAGCGTCGATGACTCGTAGGCACTGATGTCCTAATAAATTCAAAGGTCTTCGGCTAGTATAAAACAACTGCAATAGTCACATAGTAAGACCCACCATAACATAAAATTGGGTTGAAGTTGAATGTTATGGGGGTCAATGACAGCAGAGAGAAATGATGGTTCTCTCTATGTCATCTAAGAGTCCTCATTGGAAAGGTAATGAGAGTCAAGATATTGTCACCCTTCTGGAAACTGTGTTGATGTAGACAGAAAGGGAGACGCGACACCGAGAAGCAAAAGGGCTTCATGAAATCCACTGGACAAGATCAGGAACTGATAAGGAACATGGACAAAGTCAAGATGTTGTGAGATGCAAGAATTCCCTTGGTTGGGGATATATGTGAAGGATGATTGGCAGAAATCGTGAAATTGGATATAGCATCAGGGGGGTGACTAGATGTGGGTTAAATTGTGCTAGAGGCATGAAAAAGTAGACAAACTCAGAGATCCATGGTACATGGAATATGGGATACTCAGGGTTTATGGGCGATGTCAATAGGAGTAGAAGATAATGAATGAACCAACCAAGGGTGACATGGGTTGCTTTTCCAAGAAAAGAAGGCCGCCAAGGGTGACAACAAAAATCTATGTAAATGTTGGAAACAAAGGCTTTTTACAATTACCAAATGAATAAAGAATAAGTTGGGATGAGTGTACAGATACAAAAATGGGTACCCTAGTGCAAGATGGCTTGGCCTATGAGAACTGGTGGAGGGTGGGGGCCCCATGGGTGGGTTTCTGTATGAGGTAAATGAATGGAGGACAATCTGTAGATGGGAAAACTGATTATGGATGAAATGGAGGGTTAATGATACTACGGAGGTGCATTCAAACTTGAATCGTGATGAGATAACCTGGCAGTCCATTGGGAAAGATAGAAAAATGAGGAGAAGGAGTATGTGGTTGATTCTTAGAAATGCGTAAGACTATCGAGACTCCCATCCCTAGGGGTTGAAAGAAACATGAGTGTCAAAGTGCCAAAGGGGACTATGAATGGGAAAACTCATGTGGGGAAGTGTTGAAGGAAACTCCCCCTGCGGATAGGTAGATCTCCTCAAAGAGCTAGACTCTTAACTCTAAGACAGAAAGTTCTTATCATGGTCATTGACTTCCTTTTAGGTCTACACAAACTAATGCATGAAGAGGAAGGAGGAAAGACGTACCTTTTACCGATGTTTGTCCCTGCACATTTCGAGTTGAACTCCAATCTTGAGCTCCTCGACAAGCCCTATAGACAAACAAAGTACAACCACTTCCTATTCTATCGAGATTAGTTCAAAGCAGATCTATCTACTTAGAGACAAATTTATGTAATGTCAAACACAAATTAGAAAGAAACATGCTAAGCATATTACATTAATGAGGATGAAACGTTACTTACAGCCATAGATGGAATGTAGCAGTTTCATCAAGTTCTCCTTGCCTAACCCTTGCTCAAAAGCTCCATGATCAGAATGACGATAGCTTTACTGATTAGCCTCCACTTCACTGTGTGTTTCCTATGAGATCATAGATTTCATGCTTCTCATCCCTTCTCCAAATATCACTTATGAGATCACAATTTTGGTATGATTCTCCATCCAGATCCCCCTTTCACCATGAGAAAGCTTGTTTATATAGCCTTGGAGAGGCTCAACCACTTGAGATATCATTGGGGTGAGTTGAGGATTTTCCTCCTTGAGTTAGGGATCTTCCCTAATATCATGGCTGGACTAGGGATTCAAATCAAACTACCTTCCAAGATTAAAAAGATCTTTCCCCATTCTTCTCAACAAACCAAATGCTGCCCAGAACAGGTAGCACTCCCTCAAAAGGGCCATCAGAGCGTTATAGCACTCCCAAGTAGTCTTTAGGGGGTGCCAACACTACTGAGAGTAGGAGCACTCCTTCAAAAGGGTCGATATAGTGTTATAACGCTCCCATATAGACTATAGGGGAGTGTCGGCACTCCTAAGAGAGGTATAGGGGAGCGCTCTCCTCCAAAAACTCAGTTTTTGTGGTTCTTTCAGATATCAAGAGGTTCATAAGCCCAGTTAACCATTCCTCCTCTTCCAAATAAAGTGTTTGATGTGTGTCAAGTGTCCTTCTCATGTCGTTATAGGCATGACATAGCCATCATGGTAGTATGCTTTCCTTGACACTTGCGACACTTGTGAGAAAAATGCAACACTTGTAATGACGACACTTGCGACACTATCAAAGTGAGTAATTTCGATGTGTAACAGATTTCTTCCCAAAGTATGAAGTTAGAAGACAACAATTGATAACTGAAATGATTTGTATACTTTCAAGCAAGGGTATAGATGCAGAGAACCTAACAGAAGCTGCACAAAAACATCCAACAAATATTATGACATGTTTCAAACCCAAGGCAGGCATACCTATGCTTGGGTGATCAAGACTTTCAAGATATGGCCGCCATAAAATACATTGTGTATCCATAATTGTATTGATAAAAGGTATAGCCACCGAGGATACAGTGTGGATCTATACTCTTATGACCTGAACTGATCATATCCATGAAGAATACACAGTGGATCTACAAGATGATAAGACATAGCCACGACCAATACAAAGTGGATCTATGTAACAGTATATGTGTCATTGTTCAAGAGAAACTCCATCGCAACCTGGGCAAAGTACATATCATAGTGATCACTCAACCCAGGGTCTTCTTACCGATCTTGATGTAGTATGAATCTAACCATGTGAATAGATGTCCTAATGTTGAACATGGCAGAAACCACTTGATTACCGGTCAATGATGTAAACCGTTAACAAGCACGAGGGAAATCATCATTAATGTCAATGATTCCCAAGGTACCCTAGTACATTCCAACGAATGTGAATGGATGAGTTGGAGTTGAACATCCGTGGAATCATCTGATCAGAGGTCAATGATGTAAACCCACTGTCGAATGTGAGGAGGCCTGCCATTGAGGCATGCAGGTCCCAAAGTACTAGCTGGTTTCTAAGTCTAGTTCTTGGATAATGTGTTGAAGTCGATAGGAATAGACTCATCGAAGGAGGGCCTTGATGTATCCCCCATCAACGACATGAAACAAACATAGAGATGTAATTGGTAGATCAAATGAACATGCACTAACATGGGTATTGAGACAAGATATTTGTGATGGCTGACTCTTGAGGCGGATACTTCCCTTGAACACTAAGGCACAACAACAGAAACATGACATGGACCAAAACACGATGATGAAATGGATACTGTGACTTTCGTCAGGTGACCCAAAGGAGTAAGAAAAAATCATAGGATTGGTTCAGTGCAGAGGTTCAGCGGATTAAGATGTGCGCAAAGACAAAGTGTCATGTTTAAGGGCGACTCTAAGAGTTACTTGGTAGTGTTCTCAAAAAACTTCTTGGCTTGCTTCTTTCATTTTTTTCCCCAATCCAAATAGACGAGTACCTCTTTTTAATTTAAGAAGCTCGAGGAGGATAACACATGCTCGATAAAACTCACCTTTGGTAAGTTCCTCTTCCTTTGTTTAACGAACTAGAAGAAGTAAGGGTTCGGTTCCATATGGATCTATCGATGCTTTGTTTAACGATTCCAAAGATAGAAAAATCAAAGGTTTTTCATGATTATAGAGTCTGGAAAAACACTTAAAAGAGAACTCTCTCAGTTCCTTTTTCATAAAGTAGTCTGATGAGACCGAAAAAGAGATAAACTATTGCTCAACAGATGTTTTCTTCAAATACTTTAACGAGCATGAAAAGAACAAGGTCGCTCAGTAATCTTTTCATGTTTAGAGAGTCTGAAAAGAACTTAAAGATGACTCCAATGTTGTCATTTTTCGTAATGTTAGTCTCGCGAGGCCGAAAAAGAGATAAATTATCACTCGAAAGACGCCATTTCAAACCATTTAATGAGTGGAAAAGGAGGCAAGATCACTCAACAATCTTTTCATGTTTAGAGAGTCTGAAAAGAGCTTAAAGGAGACTCCAGGGGGTTCCTTTTTCGTGTATCCATACAGGTCCAAAAAAGAGATAAAATTTTACTAGGATGCATTCTCATGTATTTACGAGCACGAAAAAGAACAAAGACTAAGCTCGGTATGCCCCCAGCTTGAAAGCTAGTGACTTGACTCCAGAAAGATCAGCAAAGGCTGGAGACATGCCCTCCAATCTTCAATTCATTCACTGGCTCTAAGGTCATCACCAATTTCTCTAGTAGATGAGAAAAAGGAGAAGGGTGGATGAAAAGAAGGTTCAAGAGAGGTTACTGTTTCATTTTTTAATGAGCTTGACATAGGAAAAGAACTATGCTCAGGGCCTCTATTTCATTTTTTAACGAGATTGCCATAGAGAAGAGAAACTATGCTTGTGGTTTCTTCTTGATCATTGCTTCCAAGAGAATATCGCTCTGGAAGGATACCATGTCAAGGGACAAAACTCAGTCATGGCCTCCAGGAGATATTCATGGGATGGAAGATAATCACCTGGGAAGGACCACATGTCGAGGGTCACGATAGGAGTAAGGAGATCAAGCTCCAATAATCTTATCGAAGAAATCACCATGTCCACTACCGGATCCAAATCATCGGAAGTTGAAGTCATGGGAGACGATGGAAAATCAACACCAGGAGGGGAGATAAAGTGTATATCTTCCCGGATTTCTTCACGAGGGGGAAGAAAAGAGGATTGGTGATGGTTATGATCCCGAGGTAACTTGTTAATATGAAGCATTTCCATAATAGATTCATCAAAAGGAAAAATCGAGGAAATGTAGTCGATTGCAGACGATAAGGAACTCAACCGTGATTGCATCGAGGAACTGTTAGGTGCCACTAGATTTTGGGAATCCAACGAGGGAGAAGCGGATGGGATAGAAACGTATGATGTTTCGGCTAGACTAAGTGGCACAGTGTCACTTAGTGCATCGAATTCCAACGGACGAGGTACAATCCGAGGGTCAGATGATTCCAAAGATTGATAAGCCACGGTTGAAATCATATTGACGGTGGCAATATGATGTGTAGTTGGTGGAAGTGGTGTAGGGAAGGTACCCATGAAGCTAGAATCTTTCAGTAAGCCAACAGCAACGTTTTCATACATGATCTTGTGGTCTCCCAAGAAAGGAATATTGTTGGTAGCGGGAGCGCGATCATTGGTCATGCAGAAATCCAACTGATCAGCAGTGACAATTTTTCCCTGATGAGGAAATTGGACACATCGAAAAACTGACAAGGCAACGACAGTCATAGCATAAAACCAGCTTCTTCCAAGTAACAAGTTGTAATCGAGGGGAGCATCGACCACCTCGACATCAACAGTAACAGTTTTTCCACCCAATTGGATGGGTAGGGATTGTAAAAGCCCATGGGGATGAAAAACTCGATCGTCGAAGCTGCGTAACATCATTGGGGATTTGTTGAGTGATGGTGATTTTAAACCTTTCCAATATGCCAAAGACATGACACAAGTCGAGGCTCCCTCATCCAGAATAGTTCGGTGGATTTGTTGATTGTGAACAACAACATCAACTTGGAAAGCAAGTTGGTGAGAGAGTTGAGACGCATAATTGTCCAGGTTAGACATGATTTGATTGGAGGACTCGGGATCAATAGCACCAAGAGTGGCCAAGAGCGTTCTACGTTGACTGGGGCAGTGTTGTAGAACTTCTAATGCAGACATAACACACGGTGCTTGAGCCAAATATTCAACAATGTTGTAGTTTTGGGCAGCATGTGAACTAGGATTAAAGGTAGATTTATGTATAGTGCTCTTAGGAGGGCGTAAGATAGAGTCGAATGTGGGTTTCTCAATCTGGAGTGGTCCAGACGGAGGATTAACCGATGGAAGACTAACGGAGGATGATGATGGATTTGGTAAAGTATCGATACATTTAGTGTCTTTTCCTTTGTCAGGGTTACCCGGTGTGTCGTATGTCTTAGAGTGAGTGGTCAAATTGATCCCATTAAACATACAAATATGTGCACTCGATGAGGCCTCATCATTAGGATCACTAGAACTGCCCCCAAGAGAGGGGGTTTGAGCAACCATGGATTGTTGTTGTGGAAAAGGCTGAGTAAGCACAGCGGGTTGTGACTTTCCTTGGAAAATTTTGGCCACTTCATTGCGAAGTGGACAATCTCGAGTGTAGTGGTCATCACCACAAATGATACACGGGAATTTCAGTTTCCTTTGTGGTTGTTTTTCGGTAGCAGGTGTTTGATTTTTGGGTTGTTCATTATTATTTTTTGATTTATTTTTTGTCTTCTTCTTACCTCCAGATTGCTGTGAAGGGGAAGATTGAACTGCATTCACCTCAGATATCTGAGTTTGGGGGGAGGTAGAGGAGGGTGTAGTCGATTTGGAAAAATATTGAGTTTTTATGGAACCGATAACACCATTCGCATGAGATGAGGATGATGTCTTAGAAGGATCGGTATTAGCTCGAGAAGCATTCGGAAGAAAATCATACAAAGTACCAGACTGGGAATAAACCAAATCTAAGTACTGAGCCCGAGCGATGGCTTGTTCCTCTGTGACCACACCACCCATAGTGACATCGCGAGTGATTGGGGTTAACAATGATTTAGTAAACTATTCCGCCAATAGTATGTCAGGAATGACTTCCTTGATCATCCTTCGTCGTCGCCTCCACTCATGAATATAGTTAGAGATATGCACAGAGTTATTTTGACAAAGGGAGGTCAAGAGTTCAATACCTATCTCGTAGCGAATAGGCAATTGAAAGTGCATGAGGAAAGACATGGCAAAGGAATTGAAATCATGAAAAGAAGCGCATGGTATCTCGATTTACCATTTTGCTGCCGAACCGGTAAGTGTTCGCTGGAAAAGAGGCAAACGTATAGAATCATCGATGAGGGAGTTTGATGAACACCACAAATGGAAATTCATCACATGGTTGTTCAAATCTTCGCCAGGGTTTCCATCAAATTTCAGAATATCAGAAGGAAGTTTAGCTGGAATGACTGGCCAAACCGGTGAATGAGAAATAGGATCATTAGTTAACCAAGATAAGTCTGGGAGATCCAAAGTTGCAAGGAAAGGTAGTTGTCGGTTAATTTGCGAATGATACGGGCGTGGCATAGGAACACTAGTAGGACCATAGACTGGGTTAGGTGGATAGTTGTAACCAGTAGGTCTTCCTACATACGGTTGTTGTTGGCTAGGATAAGAAGGATTCGATGGTTCATGAGAAACATTGGCATAACCCGATGGGTTTTGAACATTATAGGCCGAGTGATTTATTTGCCCGTGAAGAGGATAAACAATTTTCCCTTGAGAATGGTAAGGAGTAGATCCCAGAGGTGGATACACATGAGGCCCATGAGGAGGATAAGACTGTGGTCTTGGAGAACTCCAGCTGGTGTTTTGGATGCTGCCTAGATAAGATTGCCTGTAATATGCTCCGAAAGGGACAGGATTAGATACTCATCCTAGTGGGTTATTATACAAGTGCCCCCCAATGTGGGGTTGAGTAAAAGTGCCTCCTGAAGATACTCCCTAGGATTGTGAAGGGTTTCCAACAAATGAGGGTTGCCCCCCTGCCAGCGGTGGATTTACGATCAAGGTGTGACTGGCAAATGGAGGTTTCCCTCCAGGAGGAGTATAAAAAGTGGGTTGCCCCCCGGGAGGGGTAGGCCCACCATGGAAAGGTAGTCCTCCAAGAGGGAAAGGTTCATTGGATGGTGGTTTCCCTCTAGCCGATTGTGTTTGGCCAGTGGGGGCCTGCGTTCCCAGGTGAGAAGATGTCCCAGCAGGATCATGTGGAACATGTGGAGCTGTAGAGTAAAAACTTGTAGAAACGGGGGTAGAGATTGAAGTGCTTTGGGGATGAGTAGAGGTGATGAGTCTAGCATTAGGATGGACTTGTGATGGTGTGGAAGTAGAGTGAATAACCTGATTGACTGGGTGATTCATGGTTTGAACGGATGGTCCTGTTTCACTAGGAGGGTCATGAGGTTGAAAGGGTTGTCGAAAGGATTCAAAATGTTCATAGAGATCGCGTCCCGATGAATTCCTCCATACAGAACGAGTAGGTGTGGGATTGGTTTCTACTGTGGTGCTAGGATGAACAGGAGTCCTATACTCATCACCAAAGATTGGTTCTATGGATCCCATATATGTTTCGGTAAATATCCTCTCCAATAATCGTGGGATCTCTTTGTCTATGACATTCCCAAGGGAGTCTAAACGAACCAAAAGTGGTTCGAGAGGGGTTACTGACATAGATGTAGTGGGATTTTCAACCGTGACCAAAGCACCTTCTGGGTTATCTAACAGAGGAGCAATAATACTTCCATCATCAGATCAATTTTCTACCTCTCTACGGTAGTTGTCTTCTGGAGGGTTAAGGGGTAAGGGTTGATAGCCTTCCGGAGGAATCCCTTGCATCCTACGTGATCGACAAAGACCTTATTGTCTCTAGGCTCAATTGTGGAGAAAAACATAACACACTGAAAATCTAGGGCCAACTAACAAAAAGAAACAGCATGTGCTAATAAAATCTAGGAATCAACCAAGCAGACAAAACTTCTCTCGATGACCGTACTAGTTGGTGATGAAATCCAACGTCACGTGATCAAGTTGAGAAGGGGCTAGGATATGGTGGAACAGTTACAATGGTGACCTGCTTAATGGAATTTCACCTTGGTGCAATCTTCCACACAGTAATTGTGGATTTACCCTCCAAGGAGCCCGAGTGAGTTTGACCAATGTCTGTTCCAGGTACAATGAGACTTCCCTTCACTGTCACCTTGTGTAAGTACCTAAATATAATGAAAACTAAAGGCACCAATTCGCAGTGAGTCCCTGGGCAGGTACAGTCAATAGTCCGATCTGAAATGTATGGGCAGGATAACAAGTCCAAAATCAACCCGAGAGGCTCCCACACATAATCGTGGGTATACCTCCAAGTGACCCCCAATATATGATTCAACCACTACAAACAGTTGAACCACGGAGGGATAATCTCCGTAATTTGCCTGAATGCGACGTCGTGCGTAACCCTTGTGTGAGAGGGGGATCCCAGAAAACCAATACGACAATTGAATTTGACTCTCCCTAGATCAGGATGCTAATGTTTGTTTTGAAAAAACTTTGGAGAGTTGTACTCACAGCCTAATCCAAAGTGCTAACCCTAGTCTACTATTGGTGGAAGATCCTAAAAACAAAAATGTTCTAGATAATTTTTAATTAGCATTTGTTTTATAGTTGTTCTTTACTCAAAAGGTGCACGAAAGTGAAACTGATGGAATGATGACTCAATTCCCAAAAAGATGCATAGAATATGATAAGAAATCATTTATTTTCAATGAACACATATTTAAGGGAAAGAGAAGGAGTCATTTTCATTTTCAAACACTAATATGAAACATCTTTAATCAATCGGTTCTCAATCGAATCCAATGCAATGCTAAAATATTTTCAAAAATGCCTTCTAATATAAAAACCAATCACTAATATGTATCTTTGTTGTTTGTATGCGAATGATGATTAATTCAATGCAAAAAACTTCTCCTACTAACTACCCTTTCAGATCAAGGAGATTCGGACAAGTATGATCAGATTTCGCACACACAACACACACCCTCTTGCTGTGATTGAAACAAGAAGCAAACAGAAATGTAATGTCCCCCACCTCTTAGAGAGGTGATGAGGAGACTAAGTGGCCTGGGCACCCCCACTAGGTCATAGTCTCACACTGAAGGGGGGAAAGTCAAGAAGTTAAAAGTTATATTTTTAAGTTGACTTAAGAAAGGAAAAGGATAAAGGAATAAAAGATAACTCAACAGAAGAATAGAAGATTAACCCTGGGAGTTAACCTAACTCAATAGAGAATTAGAAGAAAAAGTATAAGTAAGAGGCTGGGGTGCACCTATTACTCATTCTGGTTTTGCATTAGCATTTTCTATTGCTCTTGAGCATTCAGTTTGGGGGTTTTGCTGTACAAACCCTTGGGAGCAACTCAGTGGTGAAATATCCACTCACCTTGTTCCACAGCTTGGTCTCGGGGATGAAAGACTCCTCCACACCATTCTAG
>ML808226.1:75408-116028 GCA_009831015.1 Picea engelmannii | reverse complement strand
ATGAGGGTTACCTTGATTGTTCCCTCTTCCTCTACTTCTTCCTCTGCCTTTCCCTCTTCTGAATGAGAACTGAGTTTGGAAGGCATTGGAGATTGACTCATCTATGAGATGTAGTCTTGTCTCATGTGTCACCAGAGAACCAAATAGTTCATCTGTTGAAAATCTTGACAGGTCCTTGGATTCAAGGATGGTTGTTACAACCATTTCAAATTTCCTGGGTAAACTTCTGAGAATTTTCTCAACTATTCGTTGATCAGTGATGGTTTCACCAATGAGTCTGATCTAGTTCACGATGCCCATGACTCTGGTCATGAACTGATCTACAGGTTCAGACTCTGTCATCCTGAGAGTCTCGAATTGTGTCCACAAGGACTACAGTTTAACTGTTTTTACCCTGTCATTTCCTTGATAGGACGTTTTGAGGATGTCCCAGGCCTGTTTGGAAGTACCAGCGCCTGTGATTTTCGAAAAAATCGAATCATCCACAGAGTTCTGTATCCAGAATTTTGCTTTGTTTTCCTTGGTCCTCAGAGTTGCCTGAGCAATTCTCTGAGCATTTGTCATGGCAGTGAGGGCAGCTGGATCTGGTTCTACATAGCCAAGATCCACTAGTTCCCAGCACTCTTGTGCTTGCAGGAACGATCTCATCCGAAGAGACCAAAATTCGTAATTCTTTCCCAGAAGAATCGGACCCTGAGTCGGGCCGAGATTGCTGGTTGACGCCATTTAAAAAAAATGCTGAAAAAAATAGAGGGAAAAATTCGTATTTACCTCCAATCTCAGAGATTGTCGATTCGTCGATGGCCGATGGGAGCTTATCGGGCTTTATATGGCCCTTGGTCTCCTTGCAATGTGACCACGAGCTTTAATGTTAAGGTGCTACGGGCTTTTCCTGTTCTTTGACTTTCAAATCGCCGAAACACGAAAAAAAATCGCCTTTGGACTTTTCAACGGTCCAGATCTGCACTGATCAGACGGTCCAGATCATATCGGCATATCGCGAATCGGGATTTCGCGATTTCTGATGTCGAGGTTTTTTTGTGCCTTCGATTCCCGATCACCGATTTTTCGATGGCGCTGTTCTATCGGGACTTTTCTCGATGGCTCTGATCTGTGACACGCGTCCTCAACAGATGGACGGTCGTGATCTCTCCTCGCGATTTCGCGATAGGTTATGTCCCGGACCTCTTGTCTCCAGGATCCGCGAAATGTCGAATCCTGAAAAATCGATGAAGTCGCTTATCGGGACTTTTCCCAAAAGCTTCGATCTCTACCACGCGTCCTGAACAGATGGACGGCTATATTTGCGTCAGGTATTTCACTGGAAAGAAAACCCGATCACTCGTTCTCAGGTTTCGCGATTTCCCGAATCCCGATATGCCGATGGCGCTTTCCTCTTCGGGACTTTTTCCGAGTCCTCGGATTTGCGCCACGTGTCCTTGAAAGATGGACGGTCCTGATTCAGCCTCGGGATATCGCGACTTGCGATGCTCCGAATTGCTGTCACCTTGAAACTCCGAATGCCGATACGTTTACGGCGCCCTCGATGTCCGCCACGTGTCCAGGAGATATCGACGGCTGAGATCTGATCGGGATTTCACGTATCGCGATTTCGCGAGTTGCGATATCAAGTTTCTTTGACAGCTTGAAACCCCGAATGACGAAATGTCGACGGGCGCTGCAATGTTCGCCACGTGTCCTAACAAACGGACGGCTGAGATCTTATCGCTATATCACGTATCGGAGTTTTAGAGAGCAGTTTTCTTTGCTCGTCCAACTCCCGATTCCCGATTTTGCGATGGAATAGGATCTTGCCACCCACGTGTCTCTTGATCGGACGGTCAAGGTGACGTCGGGATTTCGCGACTTCACAAGTCGAAATCACTCTTGTGCACTGCAGAGGACTAAACCTCGTGCACCTTCTCGTTGATCCAACGGCTATTGGTCCTTTGTGCAAGATCTGACGGCTGAAATGCGTTCGCCTTTTCCGTGCTCTCCTTCTTCCCTTCTGGACTGGTTTCCCGCCTCGGATCTGTTCGCAAGATGAATCTTTCAGTCTTAATGGCTATTCTTGGCGTGTTTGACGCGATCTTTCCCGAATTTAACGGAATTTTCTCCTGCGGAAGAAAAGATTCGTAAATCTTTCAAAGATTTGAAAGAATTTCACGAATTCTTCATTTTGTGTCCTCAATCTTTAACAGATGTGAGGGAAATTTTTTGAGTTCTTTAAAATTTCTCGCCTCCTCCGGCTTTTCTTCGTCAATCTTTGACGATTCTTGAAAAGATTACAAGAATCTTTACTGTTTCTTCTTCTGCGTTCTCTTCGTCCAGGATCTTTCGAGCGTTGTACGCTCTGCTTCCTCCGCAATCTTATTACGACGATCTTTAAAGAGTATTACGGCCAGCTCTCCAAGCCTTGTGAAAAAACTGTGTCGCGTGCTCTCAAGATGCGTGTAAGCTCTGCGCTGTGAGGATCGTGTTGCTCTCCCAACTGTGTGAAGAGGCTTCCTGCTGAAGCTCTGATACCATGATAAATTGTGGAGCAAAGAGAAATGCAGAGAGAAAGAATAGAACAGTATATTGAAATGTATAAAGAAGTACAGAAAGTACAGAAGTAAGTTGAAGAACTGAAGCACACCAACAATAAGGAATAGCTGAGCTTATATATGCTCAAGCAAGACAGAATTAGAAAGTACAACTGTCCAGTACAGCTGGCAGTGTACGGTCATACTGTTGAGGGTACAATATATTTAACAGTAACGCCAATATTTGGTTCCTCGTCTGAAACAAATATAGTCCACGGTACATGTCTCTTGAACCTTTACAATCCTGCTTTTACCGTCGAACCAAAACCCAATCAGTAGCTTAATGAACTGTGGTTTTTCCAGGGTATCATATGGAAGGTTTTCCATACAATCTCTATCCAGTTCTATAAGTATTCACATGAAACCAATCATTTGGCTGTGCACGACAGTAAACTCCTTTAAGTCTGGTCCATGCTTCAAGGAGTGTCTTGTGTGGGAGCAGCGTCAAATATGCAAGAACAACTGTTGCGCTACAGCTTTTTCCTTCGAAGCAGTGCACAAGAACCTTTCCCCCATTCTTTAAAAAAAAAAGGTGTTCCAACCTCACCTTTAATTCATAACTGTCTATGACATCTTGTGAATCACCTCCTTCACAAAAACTGGTGATGAAATTCGTTTCATGGCATAATTTAATCACTTCCATTCCAAGCATTTCATTCCAATGCTTCAACGCCTTGCTTAGCTCACTATCAAAACTCGCAATCTTGTTCAAGTCCTTTAATGCGCATATTGTGAAATGAATCACCATTTCCTTTTGGATATTCTCCATGACAGTTGTCTTAATAAGGTGATTCCGGGAATGGATATCCGAGGAGGTCCTGTGAACCTGTGCCACTGGTTACATGTAAGATCTTGAGGCTCTGAAATTTGCCCATTTTCAAGTATTCTTTACCTGTGACAAGTGACTTTGCATTTCCCTTAATCCACCACGGAAGCTAGCTTAAAACTTGTGCGCAACTTTGCCTTGGTCAATATATCCGTTGAATACTGTGCGCAGCATGAAACCCTAACGTAAAACGAGCGCCTGGAGAACGTCCTCGCTGTGTCTGCCAAAGATACCGATGCATGCCTCCCTCGCCTGCACTGTTGCATATGAGTTGAAATCTGCATGGCTAGGAAAATTTGTATGCAATACAAATTCCTTGATTTTGTATGGCTGAGGATCAAATAATATATCTATCTCACGAGTGAAAGAATTATAAAAATAGTCTCCACATAACGTCGTTCGTGGACTCCGAAGTATTGTAAATCACTGTTTGGTCAGCCGGCTTCTGACGAATTGCGGGAGGACGGCCCAATTCAGCCTAAACATCCTGAGGTGAAGCTCCAACAAGAAGATGTCGACCTGCAACAACCACCTCATAATTGTTAGTGTCTTGTTCGATATTCGCAATGGCTTCACGAACTGGCATACCGAGAGTGAAAAGCCCAAGGCCCGAGCCAGGTTTAAACTCCAGAGAGATACGGCGCATGGCTACCCCTTCGCACCGTCTTCGGGTTCGATGCTCCATACGGTCTATGATGTATTTCCGAATGCGTAGGTGCCAGAAGGTTCTCTGGATCGAACCTGTGGATACTGTTGTCCGCATGTAAAATAATTTGATCCAGGTGCCATTTCCACCTTCGCATGTAAAATTTCTCGCCTCCTCCGGCTTTTCTTCGTCAATCTTTGACGATTCTTGAAAAGATTACAAGAATCTTTACTGTTTCTTCTTCTGCGTTCTCTTCGTCCAGGATCTTTCGAGCGTTGTACGCTCTGCTTCCTCCGCAAGATTATTACGACGATCTTTAAAGAGTATTACGGCCAGCTCTCCAAGCCTTGTGAAAAAACTGTGTCGCGTGCTCTCAAGATGCGTGTAAGCTCTGCGCTGTGAGGATCGTGTTGCTCTCCCAACTGTGTGAAGAGGCTTCCTGTTGAAGCTCTGATACCATGATAAATTGTGGAGCAAAGAGAAATGCAGAGAGAAAGAATAGAACAGTATATTGAAATGTATAAAGAAGTACAGAAAGTACAGAAGTAAGTTGAAGAACTGAAGCACACCAACAATAGGGAATAGCTGAGCTTATATATGCTCAAGCAAGACGGAATTAGAAAGTACAACTGTCCAGTACAGCTGGCAGTGTACGGTCATACTGTTGAGGGTACAATATATTTAACAGTAACGCCAATATTCGGTTCCTCGTCTGAAACGAATATAGTCCATGATACATGTCTCTTGAACCTTTACAATCCTGCTTTTACCGTCGAACCAAAACCCAATCAGCAGCTTAATGAACTGTGGTTTTTCCAGGGTATCATATGGAAGGTTTTCCATACAATCTCTATCCAGTTCTATAAGTATTCACATGAAACCAATCATTTGGCTGTGCACGACAATAAACTCCTTTAAGTCTGGTCCATGCTTCAAGGAGTGTCTTGTGTGGGCGCAACGTCAAATATGCAAGAACAACTGTTGTGCTACAACTTTTTCCTTCGAAGCAGTGCACAAGAACCTTTCCCCCATTCTTTCAAAAACAAAGGTGTTCCAACCTCACCTTTAATTCATAACTGTCTATGACATCTTGTGAATCACCTCCTTCACAAAAACCGGTGATGAAATTCGTTTCATGGAATAATTTAATCGCTTCCATTCCAATAATTTCATTCCAATGCTTCAACGCCTTGCTTAGCTCACTATCAAAACTCGCAATCTTGTTCAAGTCCTTTCATGCGCATATTGTGAAATGAATCACCATTTCCTTTTGGATATTCTCCATGACAGTTGTCTTGATAAGGTGATTCTGGGAATGGATAGCCGAGGAGGTCCTGTGAACATGTGCCACTGGTTACATGTAAGATCTTGAGGCTCTGAACTTTGCCCATTTTTCAAGTATTCTTTACCTGTGACAGGTGACTTTGCATTTCCCTTAATCCACCACGGAAGCTAGCTTAAAACTTGTGTGCAACTTTGCCTTGGTCAATATATCTGTTGAATACTGTGCGCAGCATGAAACCCTAACGTAAAACGAGTGCCTCGAGAACGTCCTCGCTATGTCTGCCAAAGATACCGATGCATGCCTCCCTCGCCTGCACTGTTGCATATGAGTTGAAATCTGCATGGCTAGGAAAATTTGTATGCAATACAAATTCCTTGATTTTGTATGGCTGAGGATAAAATAATATATCTATCTCACGAGTGAAAGAATTATAAAAATAGTCTCCACATAACGTCATTCTTGGACTCTGAAGTATTGTAAATCACTGTTTGGTCGGCCGACTTCTGATGAATTGTGCGAGGACGGCCCAATTCAGACTAAACATCTTGAGGTAAAGCTCCAACAAGAAGATGTCGACCTGCAACAACCACCTCATAATTGTTAGTGTCTTGTTCGATATTCGCAATGGCTTCACGAACTAGCATACCGAGAGTGAAAAGACCAAGGCCCGAGCCAGGTTTGAACTCCAGAGAGATACGGCGCATGGCTACCCCTTCGCACCGTCTTCGGGTTCGATGCTCCATACGATCTATGATGTATTTCCAAATGCGTAGGCGCCAGAAGGTTCTCTGGATCGAACCTGTGAATATTGTTGTCTGCATGTGAAATAATTTGATCCAGGTGTCCATTTCCACCTTCACTGTGTAGCTAGAGGCGATGCATTGTCGGGAGTAACGCATTCGTCGAGAATGATTTCTCTGCATGGTAGCCTCGCATTTTTAGAAAAACGCTTCCAACCATACCTTAAATGTTGCCTGACTATTCTGATCTCATTTCTGACCTTTCTGCTAGTCTGGATGTAACGGCTATTTGCTTCCTTCGACGCACAAAAACCCTAATTTGCCTCACGTCCTCATAATTACGACCCAAGAGAGCTATGAACATGCATCCGCCAGTAATTATTTCTTCCGCTCTGGCATGTCATCCGGTAACTCTCCAAGATCCTGACTAAGCTTCTTCTTTTCATTAAATGACATCGGGCACCTACCTTTTTCAACTTTTGGATTTTTGCTCACTTGGTGCAGTTGAGAGAGGAGTAGATTTTGGATGATGTGTCTTTGGTTTATTTTTTGTATCTACGATTTTGTTACTACACTGTTGCTTCTTGGTTGGAATAAGTTACACATCCTGGGTTAATTTTCTATACATTTCTTCTCTAGCCATTTTTTGCTCAATAGTTTTCCATTTGAAATCAAACAATTGACTAAAGTTAAGTGTCGTAATATGAACATCATTACCAGGAGGATTATATTTCCTTGCATTGGCAAAAGTCAATCTCACGTCTTCAGCAAATTCCATTGGGGTGGAATACCATTCCTTATCCAACCTACTTCGTATCGTGCCCAAATCCATGGGTTTCATGATAATTTTAAAATAGTCAGGGATGTTTAATTTAATTGGATCAACAGGCTCATTGAATACCCAACCAAATTTATGTGTCATGACCTTCTTCAGCGTATCAGCGCACTGGCTCATGTACTCATCAACTGTCTTTCTTTGGATAGGATTCATCTTCTGCCTCTGTAATATCGATGACGGTCCCAACATAGAGAGCAAAACGGGGAAGAACACAAATCCATTTATAAACCCTACCACTCCCATAAGTGTGAACATAGCAAAATAATACACCCTGAACGCATGATATTTGAGGAAAATGAGAGGGAATGTCGCAGCAATTTGAGTTCCTAGGCCATGAAGTAATGGCTCAAACGTCAATTCTAGGGCTTTCCCCACTCGTTCATTCTTCGTTCCATCTACTGCCAAGAAGCAGCGTGCCAAATAAGTGAATTCTGATGACATGCTGATCACAATCTCGAGGTTGACAAGCGACAGAGAGTTTAATTTGGCACCGATGACATGTAAAAAACCAAACACTTCTATATCTACCATGAGAAGCACTGCTGCTATCATTAATGCTATGGAAAAGCTGCATTGAAATAAGAGAACTGCTACAAACACTCCATTAAGGCAAAACCGACAACAGTCAGCAGGTCCTTTGTGCTATGAAGATATTTCTCAAAGAAAAGGTATGGATAACCATATGCATACGCAAGCTTGGCTCCATTGAAATATCCTTTGTTGGCATTGCCAATAACTTTTCTTGTCTGCTTGATCATTTCCAAGTTTGGCTTTGTCTCGGCTCCCCAGTTATTTGCAAATAACAAAGTTTTTGTGGCATCAATTCTGTAATTGGAATTGTTTCCCTTTCCCATGCAACTGAGGGATTCATTTGTGTTGCTATCGTAACAGGATATGTCCTACATTGATAATGATCTGTATGGAGTTTGAGACCATTCGTTTATAGTTGAGTAGAATTTTTTAGGAGGTATATGACTTTGCATTTTAGCTAAGTACAAATTACCGAGCCATGAAAGTTCAAGTACTTTTGGCTGTGTTGGAGCCCAAGGTTGTAGTTCTTGCATGGTTTCATAGATGTCTAAAAGTTATTGTTGAGAATTCATATAGTCAAGTGACTTCGTTACAATCCAAATATCATAAACTGGGAACCCATTCTCAGTGACAAGTGCATAATCATGCTGGTAAGATCTTTTAACTGTTTTTCTGTATAGCTTGCCTTTATATTTTCTTGGATGTAATCAATCCAAAGTGGATGGTTTTGATGGAAATGATTTGCCACCTATCTTATAGCACCCACCTTCTGTATCTCAGTAGTCATGGCCTCCTTGACAGTCTTTCAAATCTTGGGCAGCAGAGTCAAATTTAATATCTGTTACAACATTGGCTCCAACTAGGGATGGTGCTTTCCTGAAAGTGCCAAGAACCGTAGACCGAGTGCCTTCATCCATTGGGCTATGGAGTCGTAATGCTTATAACAAAACCATACTGGATTCAAAACTGAACTGAAAAACATATTGAAAATCATCGATGTAACCTAATGCTTGAAATCAAGCTTTTTTATATACATCACCTATTCTAACTGTTGAAAGATTTCCAGAATCAAATGATATGAAAATGCCAGTGAAGCCAATCCAATAATTGGCTTCTTCTTTGAAACGTTCTCACACTTTCTTCAAGTAGGCTGAAGCAGGAAATTGACAATCCCCACCTGGCCTGTTGGTGATCATGGATTTTCGAACCTTTCATCATTTCTTGTGACCAAATATTCATGACATAGCATACTCTTCCATTAAATGAATCTAAAAGCTCAGCAAAAGGGTCTTGGAAAAACATATCATACTGAGGTTTTAAAACATCCATGACTACTCTATGTTCTGATTCATGGTGCTCAGGATCATTTAACATGGAAACCACATCTTTTTCATGAAACAAAACAGAGTCTAAAATCTGACCTTCTGGCAGGAAATCGTCATAAACAGGTTCATTAACTTGCTGTAAAATTCCATGAAATACCTGACTGTCATCATTTAAAAATAGGTTTACCTCTTCGGAAATGGAAGGAGTTTGACACTCATCTCCGAGACTGTGCGAAAGCAGTAAATCTGTGTGAGTAGGGGCTGCAACATAGTTGTGCAAGGGCAGACCCTCCTCTTCCTTAGTTAAAGTAGAAGGTGGTCTCTGTATCTTCTGAATGAAACAACCATCATTCCTTTCTATCTCTTTTGCAGGTTGACAGTGATGCCGAATCTCTTTTTCTTGAGTAAGTTCACAAGATCCAGCATCTTTATGAGCCAACTCCTCCTCATACTGATCGTCTTCATCAACTTGCGAAATTTCTATTCTTTCTTCCTCCTCAAGAGGGCATGTATTACAACAATCTTCAAAAAGGATTTCAGCGGGATATATCCTCCTACAATGTTGATGAAAAAGTGCGTGAAAACATTTCAATGAAGGAATATTGGAATGGGGTAAAGATTTATACCAGAGTCTAGCATCTTTTTCCAATGAAAACATAAACAACTTCATGAGGACGTCTTCATGATGCACATTTAACTCCTCCATGAGCTTGTGGAATTCAAACAAATGTGACTAGGATTGTTGTCCTCATCTTCTCCAAATTTAGGAAGGATTTCCCCCCAAATTTTAATGTCTGGAACAGAGTTTGGAAAGCCATAAACATTTGCAAAGTCTAGAGGAGCAAACCTTGCAGCAATTCGAGCAATGAACGAGCTCGACATTTGAGACCAGTGGAGTCGCCAACAAAATCATGTAGAGTCTACGAACCAAGGAGTCGCCAGGTGAATGATCACAGCCAATTGAATGCCTATCCCTTGTTCACCATCAAGAGATAGATTTGAACTTTTTCGTACCCCAGGGAAGATAACCTCATCCTCCATCCACGACAACGGCACCAGAAAATGTTGTCACAAGAGTCGACTCTAGGCTGTGAAAGAGCCAAGTCTTAGCACATTTTTTAAAGAAACAAATCTTGTTGATCGGTCAGTCATAGAAGGCTTCTAGAACCAGGTCTGAAATAGTCATTCCACTCATTTATAGATCAGAACGAAAAGGCATGACCTCGTTTGTCTAATTCATTTTAAAATCATGAAGATGGATAGCAGATAGGGGATAAACAAAACTGAAAGAAAAAGCCAAGCATCTAGTCTTCCTTTCAATAGAAGAAATAACACTGAAATTTCAAATATCTGAACGCAGGTCTTCTCTTGATGAAAGACAGAGGAAAGGCTGTGCACAAATAAAACTTGTAAATGAGGCAAAATGATTAAGGCACAGGTCTTGTTTCATTCACAGCAAAACAGAGGAAAAACTGCACATTAAGGGATACTTCAAATAGCTACAGTAGAGGTTGTACTGACTTGTAACCATTACAAGCTGAAATAAGGAACATAAGGAAGAAAACAGAATTAGACAGTGACAAAGTATAGAAACTTAGCATTCTGTTCTATATTTGCTCAAAAATGCATTACAAAACCCAGCCTCTAAAAAGGCCCTCGGGCTCTCCCCCCTTCTCTTCTCTCTTACATACAACATTTAAAAGAAAAAATCTAAGAACGAATCGCTTCGCGTTCCGGGAATCTGAAAAGATTCGCCTTCATGGAAAACTGAGACTGCCAGGTGCCTCTGCAAGCACTTTGAATTATTGCTTTGTAACGCCAATATTCGGTTCCTCATCTGAAACGAATATAGTCCACGGTACATGTCTCTTGAACCTTTACAATCCTACTTTTACCGTCAAACCAAAACCCAATCAGCAGCTTAATGAACTGTGGTTTTTCCAGGGTATCATATGGAAGGTTTTCCATACAATCTCTATCCAGTTCTATAAGTATTCACATGAAACCAATCATTTGGTTGTGCACGACAGTAAACTCCTTTAAGTCTGGTCCATGCTTCAAGGAGTGTCTTGTGTGGGCGCAGCGTCAAATATGCAAGAACAACTGTTGCGCTACAACTTTTTCCTTCGAAGCAGCGCACAAGAACCTTTCCCCCATTCTTTAAAAAAAAAAGGTGTTCCAACCTCACCTTTAATTCATAACTGTCTATGACATCTTGTGAATCACCTCCTTCACAAAAACCAGTGATGAAATTCGTTTCATGGCATAATTTAATCACTTCCATTCCAATCATTTCATTCCAATTCTTCAACGCCTTGCTTAGCTCACTATCAAAACTCACAATCTTGTTCAAGTCCTTTCATGTGCATATTGTGAAATGAATCACCATTTCCTTTTGGATATTCTCCATGACAATTGTCTTCATAAGGTGATTCTGGGAGTGGATAGCCGAGGAGGTCCTGTGAACCTGTGCCACTGGTTACATGTAAGATCTTGAGGCTCTGAACTTTGCCCATTTTTCAAGTATTCTTTACCTGTGACAGGTGACTTTGCATTTACCTTAATCCACCACGGAAGCTAGCTTAAAACTTGTGCGCAACTTTTCCTTGGTCAATATTTCTGTTGAATACTGTGCGCAGCATGAAACCCTAACGTACAATCAGCGCCTGGAGAACATCCTCGCTGTGTCTGCCAAAGATACCGATGCATGCCTCCCTCGCCTGCACTGTTTCATATGATTTGAAATCTTCATGGCCAGGAAAATTTGTATGCAATACAAATTCCTTGATTTTGTATGGCTGAGGATAAAATAATATATCTATCTCACGAGTGAAAGAATTATAAAAATAGTCTCCACATAACGTCATTCTTGGACTCCGAAGTATTGTAAATCACTGTTTGGTCGGCCGGCTTCTGACAAATTGCGCGAGGATGGCCCAATTCAGACTAAACATCCTGAGGTGAAGCTCCAACAAGAAGATGTCAACCTGCAACAACCACCTCATAATTGTTAGTGTCCTGTTCAATATTCGCAATGGCTTCGTGAACTGGCATACCGAGAGTGAAAAGACCAAGGCCCGAGCCAGGTTTGAACTCCAAAGAGATACGTCGCATGGCTACCCCTTCGCACCGTCTTCAAGTTCGATGCTCCATACGATCTATGATGTATTTTCAAATGCGTAGGCACCAGAAGGTTATTTGGATCGAACCTGTGGATACTGTTGTCCGCATGTGAAATAATTTGATCTAGGTGTCCATTTCCACCTTCGTTGTGTAGCCAGAGGCGATGAATTGTCGCGAGTAACGCATTCGTCGAGCATGATTTCTCTGCATGGTAGCCTCGCATTTTTAGAAATACACTTCCAACCATACCTTAAACGCTGCCTGACTATTCTGATCTCATTTCTGACCTTTCTTCCAGTCTGGATGTAACAGCTATTTGCTTCCTTCGACGCGCAAAAACCCTAATTTTCCTCACATCCTCATAATTACGACCCAAGAGAGCTATGAACATGCATCCGCCAGTAATTATTTCTTCCGCTCTGGCATGTCATCCGGTAACTCTCCAAGATCCTGACTAAGCTTCTTCTTTTCATTAAATGACATCGGACGCCTGCCTTTTTCAACTTTTGGATTTTTTCTCACTTGGTGCAGTTGAGAGAGGAGCAGAGTTTGGATGATGTGTCTTTGGTTTATTTTTTGTATCTGCGATTTTGTTACTACATTGTTGTTTCTTTGTTGGAATAAGCTGCACATCCTAGGTTAATTTTCTATACATTTCTTCTCCAGCCAACTTTTGCTCAATAGTTTTCCATTTGAACTCAAACAATTGACTCAAGTTAAGTGTTGTAATATGAACATCATTACCAGGAGGATTATATTTCCTTGCATTGGCAAAAGTCAATCTCACATCTTCAGCAAATTCCATTGGGGTGGAATACCATTCCTTATCCAACCTACTTCGTATCGTGCCAAAATCCATGGGTTTCGTGATAATTTTAAAATAGTCAGGGATGTTTAATTTAATTGGATCAACAGGCTCATTGAATACCCAACCAAATCTATGTGTCATGAGCTTCTTCAACGTATCAGCGCACTGGCTCATGTACTCAACAACTGTCTTTCTTTGGATAGGATTCATCTTCTGCCTCTGTAATATCGATGTCGGTCCCAACATAGAGAGAAAAACGGGGAAGAACACAAATCCATTTATAAACCCTAGCACTCCCATAAGTGTGAACATAGCAAAATAATACACCTTGAACGCATGATATTTGAGGAAAATGAGAGGGAATGTCGCAGCAATTTGAGTTCCTATGCCATGCAGTAATGGCTCAAACGTCAATTCTAGGGCTTTCCCCACTCGTTCATTCTTCGTTCCGTCTACTGCCAAGAAGCAGCGTGCCAAATAAGTGAATTCTGATGACATGCTGATCACAATCCCGAGGTTTACAAGCGACAGAGAGTTTAATTTGGCACCGATGACATGTAAAAAACCAAACACTTCTATATCCACCATGAACAACACTGCTGCTATCATTAATGCTATGGAAAAGCTTCATTGAAATAAGATAACTGCTACAAACACTCCAACTAAGGCAAAACCGACAACAGTCAGCAGGTCCTTTGTGCTATGAAGATATTGCTCAAAGAAAAGGTATGGATAACGATATGCATACGCAAGCTTGGATCCATTGAAATATCCTTTGTTGGCATTGCCAACAAATTTTCTTGTCTGCTTGATCATTTCCAAGTTTGGCTTTGTCTCGGCTCCCCAGTTATTTGCAAATAACAAAGTTTTTGTGGCATCAATTCTGTAATTGGAATTGTTTCCCTTTGCCATGCAACTGAGGGATTCATTTGTGTTGCTATCGTAACAGGATATGTCCTGCATTGATAATGGTCCGTATGGAGTTTGAGACCATTCTTTTATAGTTGAGTAGAATTTTTTAGGAGGTATATGACTTTGCATTTTAGCTAAGTACAAATTACCGAGCCATGAAAGTTCAAGTACTTTTGGCTGTGCTGGAGCCCAAGGTTGTAGTTCTTGCATGGTTTCATATATGTCCAAAAGTTGTTGTTGAGAATTCGGATAGTCAAGTGACTTCGTTACAATCCAAATATCATAAACTGGGAACCCATTCTCTTTGACAAGTGCATAATCATGCTGGTAAGATCCTTTCACTGTTTTTCTATATAGCTTGCCTTTATCTTTTCTTGGATGTAATCAATCCAAAGTGGATGGTTCTGATGGAAATGATTTGCCACCCATCTTATAGAACCCACCTTCTGTATCTCAGCAGTCATGGCCTCCTTGACAGTCTTTCAAATCTTGGGCAGCAGAGTCGAATTTAATATCTGTTACAACAAATGCCTTGACTACTTTAGCCTTCGCAAATTCACACATAGGGAGAATCGCACGTTAGCACAACTAAAATCCAAAAACCGGAAGTTGCGATGTCATTGGGTCCATCCTTCAAGGAGGACACGTGGAGAGAGCTCAACATTTCACTGATTCGTAGAAAAAGAAGGCCAAAGAACATAATTGTTCAAACTTGCAATTTGTGAAACCACAATTTTATCATGGTCATCCATCAAGGAGACACGTGGGGAGAGCTTAGCATTTCTCTGACTCATAGAGAAAGAATGTCAAAGAACATAACTGTTCGAAGTCACAATTTACGAAATTTCGATTTGATCATGGTCATCCATCAAGGAGACACGTGGCAAGAGATCAACATTTCACTGACTCGCAGAGAAAGAAGGTCAAGGAACATAACTGTTCAAAGTCGTGATTTGTGAAACTGCGATTTTATCATGGTCATCCATCAAGGAGACACATGGTGATATCTCAGTATTTCACTGATTCACAGAGAAAGAAGGTCAAGGGACATAACTGTTCGAACTCGCGATTTGTGAAATCGTGATTTGATCGTGGTCGCCCATAAAGGAGGACACGTGGCAAGAGCTTAGCATTTCACTGACTCGCAGAGCAAGAAGGTAAAATAACATAACTATTCAAACTCACGATTTGTGAAACCATGATTTTATCATGGTTTTCCATCAAGGAGACATGTGGTGAGAGCTCATCATTTTGCTGAATCACAAGAGGGAAAGGTCAAAGAGGGAAGTCGTGAGAACTTGCGACACACGAAATTTTGACATGCTTTAGAGTTAGGCCTCAGGTCATAGTCAATGGTCACATGGACAGAGGATAAATGGGGGTCGAAGGAACATTATCCCCTTTTAGATCTTGGGAGTTGGAGGAGTTGGGGTGCCTTGCATCGAAAACTCGAAGTCACGAAATGTGACACGCCATTTAGGTTAAGCCTGTGGTCATGGGAATGGCCACATGAGTGGAGGGAGCTAATGTTCGTTAGGCCCTTTCGGAACGCGGGAGTTGGGGATTCAAGGGTGGCCCATATGTCGAAGTCTCGACATGTGAAGTCTTGAAACCCTTTTGTGTAGGCGTATGGTCACAACCTGTGGTTGCGTGGAGGTTAAGCTCGTGCTTGACGCTTAGTCATATAGGCAGAGTTTCATAAAGAGGACCCATGGATTGTTTAAATAGAGGTCCCAGTAGGGAATCTAAGAGCCTCTCCAGCTCAACAGGGTTAAGAATTATCCTTGACCAGAGGTTCAGACTAATCCCCTGACCTTCCAAAATTAGGAACCATGAATGGAGTTTTTGTCCTTTAAGAAAAACAAAAAAAAAAAATTGTTTTGCCCGTCGTGGGTGTGTTACAAATTGGTATGAGAAAATGGTTACAACACTTGGCCTACTTGGTCTCATGGAAAAGTCGTTTAAAAACTCTATTTGGAGTACTTTCAAAAGAGTGACACTCTACCTTATCTCTTCCTTAAGAAGTCTGGTTAAAAATGTTATTAAAGAAAAGAATGAAACTTTCTACTATGTGTATGAATTTAAGAAATTGAACCATGTAAATTTCATGAACTAATAGACTGCTAGCTAACAATAAGTGTTTTTGGAAACACTCAAACAATCAGTGAATCACAAAAAGACTCCAATACTAAAGGATGGTGACATGTCATGAAGTGGGGGATGGCTCCCACAATAGAGAAGAGGAATCTGAAGAAAGGAGGGTAGTGGAAACCCCTCCAGATCTGGCTGAAACTATAAGGAGACTCAGGGTTGAGTCACATATTTTCAAGGTTGACAATGAGAGATTGATAAAGGAGAAAGAGAAAAAAATAGAAATTAACGCAGTCTTTCTGCAGATCTTATCCGACATACAGAGGCAACAATATCACAAACCCACAACCAGTCATGCAGACCGATGACACAAGAAGAGAGGTCAGAGTCCGCTTGAGATCTGAAAACATGACTCCATAAGTGACCCCACTGGGAGAAGTACCGCGAATAAATTCCAACCTGGAGGCAAGGGACACTCATCGGGAGAGTCCTCTGGAAAGGAAGATGACAACCCCGAAGGGTCCTATAGTAGCATGGCCAGCTTGCATTCTCAGAGGAAAGGAAAGAAACCGAAGCATTCCAAAACCTGTGGTCCCGAAGAGTTCAAGAAAGACAAACCACCCTCTTTCGACGGAGATATTAAGAATGGAGAAGAGGCATAAACTTGGGTTCTTGGTTTAAAGAAGTATTTCAAAGTCCATGACTACTCTAAAAACTTGAAGGCTCGAATATCCATCTTCAACCTGAATGGAAAGACTTCCATATGGTGGGAAGACCTTAGGAATGTGAAAGGAGTCCATGAGAAGGACTTATCATGAAAACAATTTGAGAAATACTTCAGGAAGTAGTATCTGTTAGAAAAATAGATGGATGGGAAAACTAAGGAATTTTATGAACTCCGGTTGGGGCAGCTCACCATAGAGGAAATTTTCAATACATTCCTTGAACTACTGAGGTATGTACCCTACATAAAAGATGAAAAATAAAAAATGCAGTGGTTCATCAGTGGGTTACCTCAAACCTACCAAGATAGGATTGAGTTCGACGAACCAAGGATCTTAGAATAAGCTATCTGAAAGGCGATGTATTGTTATGAAAAGTTTAGGAGAAAGAAAAGACCCCACGAGGACTGGAAGAGGAAGAGTAGTTCGAGATTCCAGAAGAAAAGGTTTAACTCCTCAAGATTTAAGAACTATGGAAAAGACTCTAGGGGGAGCCTTCCTGTTATAAGTGTATATCAGAAAAATATCCCCTCTCAAAGTGGAAATATACCTTTTCAGACAGTCCCAAAAAAGACCGATAACCTAAAGAAGGAACCCTTAAAATGTTGGGGTTGTGGAGAAAATCATAGATTGAGGGACTTCCCACACAGACAACAAAATATTAAGGGGGTCTACAATATCCAAGAAGCTACCACTATCAATGATGTGGCTAGGAGAATGCCACGAATCTATGCATCCCTGGACAAAAATCAAGCTAACCACCAAGCTTCAGTAGTGGAGCTGGAAGGTATGATCGCCAACCATCCAATTTCTATTTTAATTGACCCAAGTTCTAATTTGAGTTATGTAACCCCTCAGACTGGCAATAAGTATAAACTGCAACCAATTAGACATGTTAAACCATGGTTGGTACAACTAGCCATTGGGACCAAAAGAAAGGTGGTAGAGGCCATACTAGCCTACTAATTCATCATGGGTGGATTGCCCACCTGAGCGACCCTTAACATACCTCCTATGGGATCTTATGACTTGTGGATTGGTATGGACTGGTTGGATGATTATAAAACTAAAATGGATTGTTATCATAAAAATTTAGAATGTGTAAATGAAGAAAGGGGAAATATGACCCTCCAAGGGATTCAGAAGCCTGTCTCAGTGAGACAAATATCGACCCTTCAAATGAAGAAGTATTGCAGAAAAGGGTGTTCCTTATATGAAATACAGGTGTTAGAATCCATTGAGGACGAGAAACCAAACCTAGAGGACCACCCCATAGTAAGAGAATACAAGGACCTGTTCCTTGGAGAAGTACCAGGTCTACCTCCAAGAAGGGATATTTATTTCTCTATAGATCTCACACCAAGAGCGGTACCAACATCTAGAGTGACATATAGGATGAGCACACCAGAGATGGTTGATCTCAAGATACAACTAAAGGAGATGATGGACAAAGGATACATCTGACTCAGTGTATCTTTGTGGGGAGCACCCGTCCTGTTTGTGAAAAAGAAATATGGCACACTCCAGTTGTGCATAGATTATAGACAACTCAATAAGACAACCATAAAGAACAAAAACCCCTTACTCGGAATGGATGACTTGTTTGACCAACTAGGAAGAACTACCATATTCTCAAAGATCGACTTGAGGTCTGGATATCACAAAGTTCAGATTAAGGATGAAGACATCCACAAAACAGACTTTAGAATGAGGTATAGTCACTATGAATTTGTGGTGGTTCCATTTGGGTTAACCAATTCCCCCGCCACTTTTATGTGCTTGATGAATAATGTACTCAACAAATTTCTAGACAAATTTGTATTGGTTTTCATTGATGATATCCTAATATACTCCAAGAACGAGGACGAGGACGAGGAACATATTAGACTTGTACTTCAAGTACTAAAAGAGCATGAGCTCTACACTAAGTTTAGCAAGTGCAACTTCTTTCAAAAGCAAGTCCATTACTTAGGCCATGTCATTTCTAAGGAAGGGGTGGAAGTGGACCCCTATTAGATCAGATCTATTATGGAATGGCCTACCCGAAAGGATGTATCAAATATCATATCCTTCATGGGATTAGCCGGATACTATAGAAGGTTCATAAAAGGATTTTCCAAGATTGGTTGTCCAATCACTGCCCTTCAGAAAAAGGGGATCAAATTCATTTGGACATCAAAATGTGAAGAAATATTTCAGGAACTAAATTACCTCCTAACCCATGCACCCGTTCAAAAGGTTGCAGACCCGGATAATGATTTCCTCATATGTACAAATGCCTGCAAGGAAGGACTCGAAGGAGTCCTTATGCAAGAGGGACGTGTAACTTCCTACGCATCCCATAAATTAAATGAACATGAGATCAATTATGTGATGCATGACCTAGAGTAGGCTTCCATAGTACATGCTTTAAACATGTGGAGGCACTACCTCCTGGGAAGGAGATTTGTGCTTATGACAAACCATTGTGGGTTGAGGCACATGTTTGATCAACTGAAACTAAACTCCAGGCAAGCTAGGTGGATGGCTCTCCTTAGTGAATTTGATTTCAAAATCAAACACATAAAAGGATAGGAAAATAGGGTGGCCGATGCCCTTAGCAGAAGTATAAAAAAAATTCATCTGATAGAAGTAAGCACATGTGAAACATATGTCAGGGAAAGAATAAAAAATGCACAAGAGACATATGTATTCTTTAAGACCGTGACCTCATACCTAAGACAAGAACCTATAGGAATGAAGTATGAAGGCTACCAAATGCTTGAGGAAGGGTTGTTGACTTACAAAAACATATTGTATATTCCAAACTGTGACTACTTGAAGAGATTCATAATGGATGAACTGCATAAGAGACCATATATTGGTCACCCGGGATATCAGAAGATGATCATGGCCACTAGGAAACAATTCTATTGGCCTGGGTTGAAGAAAGACATAGCTAACTATCTAGCTAAGTTCCTAGAGTTCCAGTAAGTTAAGGCGGAACATCGACATCCAACAGGACTGTTACAGCCCCTACCAATCCCAAAATGGAAATGGGAAACCATATCCATGGATTTCATCACTAGACTACCAAGGTCGACCAAGCAAAATGATGCCATCATGGTCGTGATGGAAAAGTTGAGAAAGTCCACTCATTTCATCCCTGTCAATTCAACTTGTAAGGCCATAGATATTTCCAACATCTTCGTGAAGGAGATATTTAGACTACATGGCATGCCCAAGGAAATTGTATCTGACTGAGCTACCAAGTTCACTTCAAAATTTTGGAGATCCCTAATAGCTGGTTTGGAGACAAAATTGCTATTCATTACAGCTTATCACCCTCAAACTGATGGATAGACAGAAAGAGTAAACCAAATAGTAAAGGACATGCTAAGGATGCATGTAATGCATCAGCCTAAGAAGTGGGAAGACTACCTACCATTGGTAGAGTTTTCCTACAATGATGGTTATCAAGAATCCTTGAAGATGAGCCCTTTTGAAGTCTTCTATGGTATATAGTGCAAGATTCCAATCAGCTGGAGAAATTCAGTGGACATAATTATTTTTTTGTAAATAAAAGTATTACTATATTAGAAGCTTCCAAAAAAACTAGTTTAACCTTGCCAAGTCATACGGGCCGCAGTTACTGGACTGCCCCATCTCGGAGGAAACCAGTCCAGCCGGCCCGTTAAAGTTGGGCTATTAAGACATAAGCAAAATAAAGAGAGCATAACTTGTCTTTTGCATACCTATTGGACCTAGACATTTAGACACCTGGAAACTAAGCAAAGTAAKCCTAGACACCTGGCTTGTAGGTGGGCCAAGYGGCTRGAGGATMMRCGGGTCYAGGMTCTTCCTCAATGTACAYTGTCTCATAGYRCCYAGGCTCGTCTTGCTCCTGATTGYGCTYAGCTACAKTGGCACTGTCCTCATGCATCTCCTCCTCCTTGCGCTTGCCTGGTGTGCTCGTCTCAGGATGCGGAACGCCATCTCCCTCGACTCCGGGGTCTTCATCTTCGGCTTCTGCGTCAGAATTTGGGAACAAGGCATCGCGCAAGGATGCCAGAATTTGGAGACAGTCGGACACCTTAATCTCCGTGACCTCCACCCGAAAGTGCAAGTCTGCAACCTCCTGCCGCAGCTCAAATACCAGGGTGTACAAAGTGGCTAAGTTGTCCCTGAGTTGAGCTTTGTCAAAGGGAGCTGGGCTACCTGTTGTTGGTGGACTGGAATGTCTCTGAGAGGCTTGGTCGTGGCCCAAGTTGCTCGCGGGAGGTTGGGATGGTCTGGGGTCGGGGAGAAGCTGATGCAAAGTAATTGAAGTATTTGGGATGATGGCCATGGAGCCAAAATGCGGAGGCTGCAAATTTACAAGGGATGAAACTGTTTGAAGACTGGGCTGAGAATCATCGGAGGAAGTATCTGGTGGAGAGAGCGAAGGTCGTCGAGGCTTCCACGGCGCTCCTCGCCATGGTTTGCCTCGTGGCCTCGTCATGGAGCAGTCGATAAGAAGTGCAGAGAGAGCGAAGGTCGAAGAGTACCGGGGGGAGAGGGGCTCGTGCTCGCACCAGAGGAGACAAGCAGGGTGACTGTCTAGCTTCGACGGAATGAGCCCGAATAACATAACCATCACCATTATAGCCCAACACATTTGAACTTGCAGCGAAAGGACTCCTGCGTAAATGCACTTCATATCAATATTTAAGCGAATAAATACCCGGCGGGGTGACTGGCTGTTGCACATGCCTGGCATGTGTGTCCATACCACGGCGCCCAGTACCCTCAACCGCCAACTGCCACGATATCCCTTGTGACACCCCATCCGAGGCAGTGGACATAATTATTATCAGACCTGACATGCTGAAATAAATGGAACAACAAGTGGTTCAGATAAGACAAAATCTGAAGATTGCTCAGGATAGACAAAAAAGTTATGCCTACAGAAGATAACTCCCAAGGAGTTCACGATCGGAGACCATGTCTATCTCAGAGTTAGACACAGGAAGAGTTCCCTGAGAATGGGAGCCTGTGCGAAATTAACACCTCGGTATTATGGACCTTTTGAAATATTAAATAGAGTGGGACCTGTAGCCTATAGGCTAACACTTCCTCCCACTATAAAGGCACATAATTTTTTCCATGTTTCATTATTAAAGAAATATGTACATGATACTAATCATATAATTGACTAGTCTATGATCCAGGTGGAACCAGAGGGAGAATTCTTGCTAGAACCCCAATGCATATTAGATAGGAAGGAAACCTCACTCAGGAACCGAACCATTGCACAGGTCAAGGTGCAATGGAAACAATTTGGTCCAGATGAGGCTACGTGGGAAATGGAAGATGCCATGAGACAAGAATATCCAATTTTGTTTACTTCAGTACATACATATCATGTTGATAGATAGAACATCGAGGACGATGATTCCTTTAAGGGGGAGGGAATAGTAACAATTTGTTTCCCCCAGTCTGTAAATATAACTATATGGGTTGAGGAACTATGGAAAACTTAAAAGTGTGAATGTTTGATTTGATGGACCTTTTGTAGAAGGTCGATGAATGTAAATTCTAATTATTTTAATAGAAAATTTTATGTATTGCATGACTGCTGAAAGAGGGGATGTGCTAAGAGAGAGACCATGATTGCTAATGAAACGATGGTGGAGGGAACCTATAAAGCTTGTGTTAACCTCCACCGAACCAGTACCATGATGGAATTAATTTTCTCAGATCAAAACAACCCTCTGACCAGGAATGAATTCCCATCAGGTTGGTAGGTGGGAAGGCCTCCTCAAGAGTTAATGAGGGATGGGGCAGACTGCCAGTTGGTAAGGCTTCCAGACCTGACCATGGACTGGGGGATTCGAGCCACACCCAATATTTCCAAGGAAGGAAAGTAAGGAAGCATGGTGGATAGGGGGAGACGGGCGAATAATGTAGAGACGGGAGCAGAGCTCTCGGGTCCAGGGAAGGATTGAAAGCAAAGACAGTGAGTTCTGATCATGGAAAAAAAATTAGAGATTGAACCAAGAGAAAGAGAGTAACCTTCGTCCTAATCTATTTTCTGTATTGGGAGAGGGAGAGTAACCTTCATCCCTAACTTCCGTTGAGTTGGAAGTAAGAGATCGAATCTCAAAAGCATCGTGGCTTAAGCTCAAGGGTGACCAATGATAAATTCATGGGGAGTGACTAAGCCTATGGTTGGGTGGAAATGAGCAACCCTTTCAGCAGTCGCATCACACTCTATGGTTCTGATAAGTGTTTTCTTGCCTTATGTTTTTTGAATTGTAAATAATGGATGTATGCATATATTTACTTATCTATAAAGGTTGCTTTTTATTTATTGAATGATTAAGTTACGAATATGCGTCCATTTCCTTGAGAACCTATAATTCCCCTTGGAGTTCCATGTGCCCCATTTTAATCACTCGAACGCGTTTCCCCAGGGAATTTCATCACTGTCCTAGAGCCGACTGAGTACTTCCTTGAATGTGGATATTGAACCCCGCAATTCCTACAAGGACAGAGTCTGATAAGATTAGGAGAGGTAGAGAAGATATGCACAGGTTCTCTCTCTGTGCGGTAAGCAAAAACCTAGAACCACTTAATTCCTAAAACTGATGAAGGAGTGCAATAGTTGCACTGAAGATCCCTCTATGTTTTAAGTCTAAGAGTAAGAGCGTAACGCTCTTAAGTCCTTCATAATCGATGAAGCTCAAGAGGGTTAGTGAGATTTAGGTATCAAAGGGGAAGGCCCTTTCCTTTGAAAGATAGATGAACAAGATCTGTTTGGGAGGATCCAAGGTCTATCACGACCGTTGGATTCAAATAAGGAGAGCAGGTGTTAACGCCTTGACTACATTAGCCTTCGCAAATTTGCACATCGAGATAATCGCATGTTGGCATGAATAAACTCTCAAAACCTAAAGTTGCGATGTCATCAGGTCCGTCCATCAAGGAGGACACGTGGCAAGAGATCATCATTTCACTGACTCACAGAGAAAGAAGGTCAAAGAACATAACTGTTCGAACTCATGATTTTTGAAACTGTGATTTGATCATGGTCGTCCATCAAGGAGACACGTGGCGAGAGCTCAACATTTCGCCAACTCATAGAGAAAGAAGGTCAAAGAACATAACTGTTCAAACTCGTGATTTGAAAAACTGTGATTTGATCGTGGTCATCCATCAAGGAGACATGTGGTGAGAGCTCATCATTTTGTTGACTCGCAGAGAAAGAAGTTCAAGGAACATAACTATTCAAACTTGCGATTTGAGAAACCCTGATTTGATCATGGTCGTCCATCAAGGAGACACGTGGTGAGAGATCAACAATTTGTTGATTTGCAAAGAAATACGGTCAAGTCACATAAATATTCAAACTCGTGATTTTTAAAATCACTATTTGATCATGGTCATCCATCAAGGAGGACACGTGGTAAGAGCTCAACATTTCACTGACTCACAAAGAAAGAAGGTCAAAGAACATAATTGTTTGAACTCGCAATTTGTGAAACCGTGATTTGATCATGGTCGTCCATCAAGGAGACATGTGGTGAGTGCTCAACATTTCACTGATTTGTAGGAGGGAAAGGTCAAAGAGGGAAGTCATGAGAACTTGTGACACATGAAATTCCGATGCGCTTTAGATTTAGGCAAGGAGGTTGAACTCAGGGAGGAAGTGGAGTGGGGGGCTCTTTCTTCTTCTGTCTGCCCCCAACCACCGTGGTGGTGCTGGAAAGTTGGGGTGAGGGAAGTGTGCTCAGAGTTAGTAATGGAATCTGCATCTGGATTCCCTCTGTTTGGGGAGGGAGGGATGTTTGAGGAACCATTGAGGGTGGGTGTAGATACCATACTGGAATGACGAGCACCATGTTGGGAACGGTAAGCATTGTAGCTACCTGGAAAGCTTGTACTCTCTATGGGGGGTAGAAGAAAGTAATTTGAGTAATGGATTGGGAGATTGTCTCCCAAACTAGGATTTGACCCCGAGGGAGGGTGAAATTGGGGATAAGTGGTGTCATATGGTTCTTAGGGGATTCCTGAGGTAGTATTTCTTCCACTAATGGGACATTGAGGGGTGAATAAGCCTCGGTGGGAGGAATGATATCTCCATTTTAAGTTCCATCGGAAGATATGAAACACACATGTGCTAAGGGATGTATGAGCGGTGGTGCTCCCTGGTATGCCCCCAGTAAGGATGGGTCTTTGAAAATTATTGGGGCCATCTCCATGAGTGCGTATGTGTTGGAACTAGTGCAGAAAAGAGGGAGGATGTTATAGATGTTGGAGGAGATGTCAGGCTCATAATGTGAAACTTGGTTGATGGTGATGATTTACCCATTGTGGGGGAACATCATCATTTGAAACATTGAAGAGGCCACTGCCTTCATAGTGTACATGTAGCTACGTCCAAATAAGATGTTGTAATCGAGCGGGGCGTCGATAACCTCAATTTCAATAAGGATGTTTTTTCCCCCGAGTTCAATAGGGACATTTTGAAAGATCCCTTCAGGAGAGGATGGTCGTCCATCATAAGCTTGCAAAGTGATGGTCGATGGTATTATCTCAGGGGATCCAAGTTTCTGCCATATAGTTTTAGACATGATGCATGTGGATGCACCTTCATCAATGATACATTGATGAACTGTGATGTTCCAAATTTTGACTGGTATCTGGAAAGCTACCAAAGAGGGGGGACGAGGTTCCCCATAATCTAGATCAAATGTGATGAGTCTAGTATCAGCAGGGTCGACTGCCCCCGAGGAGAAAAGAAAGGATTTACGTTGAGTGGGACAGGTTTGGAGGACCTCCAGTACCAACAGGGTGATAGGAGATTGTGCCAAGTCATCGACCAGGCTGTAATTGTGTGTCACCCTAGACTGAGGGTTGTTGACATTATGTCATAATGGGATGCGAAGAATACAAATGGGGGGTTCAGTGTTAGGGCGTGGAATCATCAAGGTTTGTCCGGCTGTAGATGGAGCTTCTTCTGAATCAGTGGGAGTACATTCAAGGGGTGCGTTGTATTGACGATTGTGCATTTGTAGAAGAATTTCTTCTTTGCTAGTGAGGAGGATATTGCGATCCACCGAATTTCCAGGGAATTGATACTGTCCCATTTGTGGTGGGGTAGGATGTATCTCCTACTGGGTATTCATAATACCTTGGTGTGGAATAGGGTTTTTCAATACAACCAGGGGTGGTTGTTGCAAATATTGTTGTGTGGCCTGTTGAGGGGTAGGTGGCGCTGGAGGACATGGCGCGTTCATGGAATATTTCATCTGTTTGAAGTCAACAATTTGGGGGCAGTGGTGAGTATAATGAGCATGCTCACCACAAAGAACACAAGGTAAATTCATCCGGAGGTTGTTGTTATTTCCCCCTTGGGGGTTCTGGTTACCTTGGTTCTGGTTGCCCCCAACAGGTTGGTTTTGTTGGGGGTTATTTCCCCCTGGTCCTAGGTTATTATAGTTGCAATTTTTTACTTTCTTTTGGCGTTATTCGGATGATGGGATGGATTTTCCGTATTCATTTGTTCAAAATTTTGAAATTTTTGAATGGGAGAGGGCTAAACAAAGTTAACCCCAACGTTTGGTTGTCCTGGTGGAGGAGCAATTGACTATGGAGGACCGAGAAATGGAAAATACATATTATTTTATGGAAATTATTCGTAAGGTGCATAGGAAGGCGTAGAACTTTCACTAGTGCCCACGTTATAAGCTGAGGTAGAGGGGGTACCAGAACTTGTTTGATAGGTCGGGTGCATCATGGGTGTCATCAAGGGTCCACTCATGGGTGGAGGGGGGGGCATAGGATATGGCTACTAGTAAGGGGGAGGAGGGTAGTAAAATGGACCTCCATACATCGACATTTATTGGGGTGTACCATACATGCGTGGTGGTTTCATGTATGGATTATGGTGTGTTGTGGTGCCGATTAATCCATCCAACGCATGAGACATCCCAGGTTTTTCTTGGCTGAATGGTATGGGTCTCGGGGCATCAAGTAGTACTATGTATAAGTAACGTGACTGAGCATAAATGAGGTCGTATTGTTGATCCTTGTTGATAGATTCCTCTTTAGTTTGGGGGAAGGTGGAGGTAACATATTTGGAAAGGATAGAGATGAGTGATATAAGAAACCAATCGAGGCATTTTTCTTTGGTGGTTTCTTCTTTGCATAAACTACATCGTCGAATCCATTCATAAATGTGGTCGGAGATATGCATGGATGAGGTTTGTTTACACTTAGAGAGTAGTTCTAGACCATTATAATGATGAACTGGTAGTTAAAATAAGGTCAAAAATGTTTTGGCCAAGGATTCAAAAGTCACATGGGACCCTGATTTTTCGTCCACATACCATTTGGCTGATGGACCTGTGAGTGTGCGTTGAAATAACCTTAAACATACATATTTGTCCATGATGCTATTTGGGGTGGCGGTGGAGGATTAGTTCCAGCCATGGTGTGAGAAGGTTGTGTACCTGACCCTCAGAGGGGGAGAGGGGGGGGTTGGTGGGGTTGTACTTCTCCCTTGAGAAGAATTTTTCACCCCCCTTCCTTGTAAAGGAGAGCTAATGGATGGTTGGCCTTGGGAATTGGACCCAAGTAAAGTGGAACCAAGTAAATATGATCCCAAAATAGTAGCACTCACAGGGGTGTGATAGAGTTGAGTCGATGAGTTGGAAAGACTAGGAACTCCTTCTAGGATAAGAGGGAGATTTTGCAAGCATTTGGAATGACGGGGATTCTATGGGTCCCCTATGATGTCCAACTAGCAAAGTGAATGTGTGAAAATGGTGATGAGAACAATAAATGAACAAGAGACTTGTATAATTTGAACCTTCACAATATATCTCACAATCACATGTAATCAAAAGAGCATCATACATAAATCAATTGAAAATAAGCATACATGTGGGTAGGGGGATTTTTTCCGGGTGGGAAAAACAAAGAAAAAAAATGCTCGTG
This sequence comes from Picea engelmannii, assembly GCA_009831015.1. NCBI lineage: Eukaryota > Viridiplantae > Streptophyta > Pinopsida > Pinales > Pinaceae > Picea > Picea engelmannii. The sequence continues at coordinate 88,634 of ML808226.1, read as the reverse complement.
TCCTAAACAATACGTAGTGTCCTTCCTCTCTAATAGAACTAGACCTTCCAATAGAACTCAACAGTGGGGTTTGAATTCAATGGAAGAGTAACTAGTGGAGGATGAAATGATCAATTATAATGAGGGGTAGAGGGTGCATATCCCGAAAGAGCTAGAGATATTTCCCAATAGCCACACAAAATTAGATCAAGGAGAAATTAAATCCCACAATTTCCACCTAAGTAGATGTCCTAAAATTTGGTCACTAGGTACCTCGGTCAAAGTACGACATTTAGATTTTCGGCCTCAAAAATGGTTCACGGGCTGGATCCCTTCCAAGAGTTGGGTGACTCAAGGGGGGATGCATAGAACAACCATACCTCAACCTTTGACCCTTCACGGGTATCTCCCTGCCTTATGGTGTTAGAAGCACTCGACTTGGAGGATTTTAAAGTTCTCGATTTGTCAACTTCTAATGTTTGAATATGTGAGAACCAGATAACGAGGGGTTATTACAATGCCTACCCATGAGATCCTACCTAGACTAAAAAAATTATTTTGGCACCTCCTGTGGAGGAACAATTAGTGAGTTTTTAGAAAACTTTTAGATGTGGTTGTTTGAGAGATTGAGGGTGTGAACCAATATCGTTTGAATTAAGTGGGTGTAGATAATTTCTTCAAGGAATAGTGGGATGTTTCAAAATCCCTTTGGAGGAAACCTACTTCAACCTCCATAATTCGAGATGAAATTGCGTGAGTGAGGAGTGACTTTGTGTGTGAGAAAGTGAACAAATGTGTCAAATTTTAATAAGTTAGGTGTCAATTTATAACATGTGGACTTCCTATGGTCCTTAAAAATCTTGATTACCTATCTTACTAGATGCCATTGGTACAACCTTGCAAAATTTTAAAGTCCCCAAAGAACTAGCATGTGGACATATGGGTCCTGACCAGTCCTTTAAACTCCCTAATGTGATTTAATCTAAGAAAGCTTCAAAGAACTATCTTATATTTCAAGCATGTGGGAATGTATGGGCCCATTACTTTGATCTTTAAACTCTGCTAGTGATGTCTTCAAAAACTATCCTAACTTTATAACATCTGGGCATGTATGGGCCCTTACAAATTAAGGTGTTTGAAAAGAAACTAAAAGGATCCCTAGGGGGGATTTGTCCTCTCCTAAATATTTTAAGGGAGATGAAATTTCCCCTTAATCAATTTTTTGATTCTCAAGATCGCTTTATGGTGCGAGAAAAGAGCATACTCAATGATTAAAGTTTGATTTTTGGTCCCAATGCAAGTGTTTTTATATGTGATAGTAAATAATCTCAACTTATCATTTACAATAAAAACAAGCCATCCATGTGGCAACTGAAAGAAAAAGAGGAGAAATATGATTCTTTTTAACCCCCTAAGTGCCCATTTTTTGACTAAACCTTCATGTGGGAAGGGAATCTAAGTGTGGTGCATTCACAAATTGCATAAAAGCAATATTTTGAAGGCTAGGGGCCTTCAAATCATCACAAAAACTCTTACAATGTTGGAATTCTGGACAGATGTGTAGGTTAGAGTTCAGACAAAGGCATAGTGGGCACACAATGCGCAGAGAACTGAATACCTTTTGGTGCACTGTGTGCAGAATGCGTAGATAAATGAAGTGTTGTTGGCACACAATTCTCGGAATGTGCATCTGTGGGCTAGAACACCCACGCACGTTCGGATATGCGTCGGGTGGGGGGGGATATTTTATGTGTAATTCTCCTCCTCCAACTCCAAACTTAGCTCTTAACAGGTAAGGCTAGGTCGGTTATGATCCCTGCAAGGAAAATGGGTCAAAATGAAGTGCTCAAATAACCCAAATAGGGAGGAAATTGATACCTTATCCCCAGTATGGTCGCCAATATGTTGTGTCCTTTTCGTCACTTGAATGAGAAAAAGGACACTTGCAAGTCTAGTTGGGCCTGCTAGACAGGAAAAAGGTTATTGTATTAATTAAACAATTCAATCACATGAAATAAACAAACAACTAAGCTAGAAACAACTAAAGAAATGACTAAAGAAATAAAGCTAAAATGCATGAGGAAATTTGAACCAAAAATCAATCAACAAAATGACCAATAATCATGCCACCGATGGATAACTATATTAGTGGGAAAACACTGTAGATAAAGGATGACTTATGGGTCCCCTCTTCCTCCTTGGGAGGGCTCTTGAGACCCCTATGTGAGATCTCTTCTTACAATGATAAACTAGAAAGAAAATGGTGAAGATATCCAATCCTATTCCCTCAAGAGGTGAGGTGAATATCTTATTGAGATGTTTCCAGTATGCTCCAAGAAGAAAAGAGGTTTCTTGAAGGAGAATAGAGGCAGCATAACAATACTATGATATTCTTGAATTCTCAATGCACCCATGGCCTCCTTTTATAGCATGTCTTTGAGGCAATATCCAATTTGTCTTTAATGTGAACAAGGGGCCCTTTAGGGCACCCTTAGGTCTTCGACTATCCCCCCATTTGGATTCAGCTCGGATTTGAGGGTCAAATCAAGTTGGGATCTGGTCCAAAAGTGGGAGAGGGGTCAACGAGAACCATAAATGCATTGTTCATAGGAGTGCGCAACTTTTCTTGTACACAGTCATGTATATGATGGATGTGCGCTCTATGGGATTATTTGGCCTGCACATGTGCATGCGCTTCCTTTAGTGTTTCAGTGCATGTCAATTTTTTGACCAGTTGTATAGTTTGTGCCTTTTGAAAATGAATTTGTGGGGTTGCAGGTGAACTAATAGGTGTTTGGATATGTTGTATTCCTGCAACCATTTTTCTGCAATGTTGTGGACAAAATTTCATTGATAACAAATGGGATATGATTTTCTTTGTGGCTCTGCTTCCCTCCAATGAAGGATTTATCATTATTTCAAATGTTCGACCTTTGATCTCTACACTACGGGGTCGTCTCCTTGGCCTCTGATTTCTTTCTCAAATTGAAACACCTATTGATATTTCAAACACAGTCAAAGTGTTCTTGCAGTGCCCTCCTGGCACCCTGTAACTTCAAATTCGACCAATTCCAGGTCTGAATTTTCTAGAATAGATATTAAATTAAGAATATCTCACCACTTGGCCAAATTTCTCAAATTTCCCATGAATTTAACAACAAAAATTGGGGCTTTTTCTGAATTCCACGCAATTGCTTCTGATGTTTACCATGGACTCACTGTAACTTGAAATTTGGCCACTTCAAAATCAATTCTCTATGAAAATTAGCTTCAATTCATCTTTCTCATCCCATCCAGTCTTAGTGTTGAAAAATGGAGCTCTAATACCATTCTATAACATACCCAACCATGCATAGGTTGGGCACAATACTGATCTGTAACATACCCAGCCACCCATAGGTAGGCCACGCTACTCCAAAAATTGCTTATGAACTGATCTCAAATTCTAATAACATTTAATCTGAATTAAATCATGAAAGACCCACATGTGTTAATCAAGATCCATGCTATAGCATAAAATAAATAAATAAATGTGTCATGCACAACAAATAACCAACAAACATGCACATTATAAATACATATCTCAAAGATAATTAAATACAGAACGAAATATACATTATACTAAAAACACAGAGAGCACTTATCTTTTCAAGAAAACATTCACCAACTGGCTATAGACCAAGGAACTTCCTCCCAACCATAGACACTACTATTCATTTAATCTCAACAACAGGTCACCCCCGATCTAGGGCTATGAATCCACAAGGATGGGTCCTAGGACAAATATGAAACACACAATAGCTGGTTAACTAGCTCTCAGGTTTCCCAACCACACAAAAAATCTAAATTTCCATCTCTCTTTCCCCCTCATCCTACACAACCCAAAGAAATGAGCATCATTCTATGCCATGTAGTCCCTGAGGTTGTTCCATTTCTCTCTAGGGCTCCAACACTATTGGTCAGGAAATATCCCTGCTGGAAACTCCAAGGATTCTCAACTATGGATATTTCTTTCCAAAATTACATCAATCTCATGCACTCAGGCATCCATTCCCTCCTAGAATGATCATTAATCTATTTCATCCATCTAGTAGTGGCTCTCCTCCTCCATCCATTTGTTTCCATGCTCATACCAATAGCACACGAATGAGAAAGAATGAGGCTCCAAAAATGAAAGAGTGAGAAGGGTGTAACAATGAATGAATAAGAATAAATGAACCCAAAACAACAAGAGAGTGATTGAATAAGAAGAAGAAGAAGAAGAAACCCCCCAAAATATCCCACAAGGGATGTTTATATAATTACATGAAAAACAAGAACCAGATGGCATTCCTCCCAAGAAGCTCATGTAATCCACTTTCTCCATAAAATCAATTATGGGTAAATAAAAATATGTATCCCCTTAATCCCCCTCTCTCATTGAATCATAGCCCCCTATATATTGTGTCCTTGTCCATCTTGCAGCCAGCGGTGTATTTTATTAATGTATATGAAGTATTACATTTCCTAGGCACTCTGGCCCCTTTTCAACTTTATCGACTCACCAACGTAAGTCACAATTACATAATATATTCTAGTTCATAAGGGTTAAAATTGGGGTGTTACATGTTTTTATCCCAAATGCTCATATTGAGCACATTTTCCCACCATAACATGACTTAATACTTGTTTTTTACCATATCTAATAGTAAGTCATGGATTGTTTTGCATGTTTCTTAGTAAATATATTTTGAGGTGCATTTTTGTTTACAATATGGATTTTTGATCTAATATCTATGCCAAAATATGTATGTATCACCAAGTAGGTCAAAATGCATGAGTTAAGGATGCCAACACCCTAAAAATAGGGGATTTTTTCTACCTCAGATTGCTACCAACCAAGAATCAAGCGACATTGTCCCTACCTACCTCAAGAGAGCTCCTTATGCAATAGTGCCCACTCCTGATCTACATTAGTTCATGATACATATGTAATTGGCCGAGATCCCTCAACTATCCACTTCTCTCCTCTATCTAAGTCTATATATAGATCTATAGCTTAGGAGAGAAAGAGACTGAATTTTGGAGAAGTATTGTATTGAGATTTGTTTTTATGAAGACTATTGTTGAAGATTTAGATCCTTTTTTCTTTTGAAATGTTACTAGTGTTAATGAAATAAAAGTGTTTTTACCTTCCATTTATTAGAGTTTTTCTCAAGGCTCCTTGTGATTCTTGGGTAGGGCCCACTCAAGAGGGATCGAGGAACCTATTGCAATTTACATAGTTTTCATTCATTTTAATCAATTATTAGATAACAATTCATTCTCTTTTGAATCTTAATATAGTTTTGCATGATTGATTCTAGTTTTTGTCAAGGTTATCAGTGACTGGTTATTTACAACATGTATCATGTAGAAATGTTCAATAGCCTGTGGGAGCACTTTTATGTGCCTGCCCAAGTCCAATAACCTCATATATACTTAATTTTATTATAGCTTAGCTTTGTTGATTCCTTTAAAGGATTATACTAACTTTCTAGGCCTCATTTTTGCTTCCTGTAGAAACTGCACAGTTCCTGTAGAAAATTCCTATAGGACTATTTTAGTTCTAGATCTCACTTTATTTTAATATTCCTTTCATTAAAACATCAATAAACAATAAAAATACATATGTATTTCTATTTATCCAAGGGGTTAGACAAAATAACTTGTTTTATTCATGCATTAGTTTAGATTTTCTTTAATTACAATTTTTTATTATAAACTAGAATAAATTCATTTTCTTCTTTCAATTTTGTCTTTATGATTGATCTGAATCTGGGGTGACACCGATACCAAACTTGATCTGGTTCTAGGTTCACTTAATAAAAGGATCAGTTATAAGATCGTTTTAATTGAACTTGATTGCATTAAAGGTGAACATATGTCCTTATGAAAGGCCTGCATCCAAATTGAATATAAACATGGTGCATGAGTTGTTAGTCTCATAAACCATTACAATATGCATTTAATAATTATAATTGCATAAATAAATATATGGATAATAAACATGAGATAATCACATAAGAGGAAGATATCACCGAGTTTTCAATGGAGTTCACCAGAACCTTCTAGCTATGTCTATGGGCTCATAAAATCCATGAACCATTTCATTCTCTTCTTCAAAGATACTCTCCTTTACAATGAAAAGGGATGAATTCCCACATCAACAAGTGGTAGTATAATTCCCACAAAAGGTGGTAGTATTGAAGAGATGATCTCATGCACAATGCAAAGAGCTATATTCTCATAAGAATGTGGTCATGTATCTCCTACAAAGAGACTATCTCTTTTGACAAAGGTTGATCTCTCACAAGCATGTGGCAATGTATCTCATTCAAACAGATGCTCTCTTATGAAAATACAAAGGGATAAATCTCCCACATTCATGTGGCATAACATGGAATCTCTTACCATTTCCATAAATGGATCCATAAAGGATGATTCCCCCAAATGGGGTCTCCTAGCCCAAATATTAAATGAGGATTTTATATAGTTTCCTTAACTCCATAATTCAAAGAGACAAGATCCACAAATTTAGGATCTAATAACAACTCAAGGAAAAAAAATGAGAAAGCATATCAACCAACTCATGTGACCCTTAACTTCCTCCTTGAGACTAGGAAAACACTTGTAATAAAATGAGGAAGAGTCAAAACCAACGCATGAGACCCTTAACTTCCTCCTTAAGACTAGGAAACCAATTCCCCCTTAAAATTAGGAAACTAATTTTTGAGTTGGATTCTCACACTAATTTCCCATTTTTACAATCAAATGAATAACATGTGTGATTCTCAAACTCACTTGAAGAATTAATCATTTTTCCAATGTGCATGACTAATACATGAGTTTCTCGTACTCATTTTAAGTATTAATCATTTTTACAATTTAATTAATTCATTCATAAGCATTAATTATTGTTTGCCACCTATTATCAAAAAATTTAATGATTTATCCCATGGTGTGCAAAGTACAAATTTTCCATGTGGATATCCTCCTAGATCAAACCTCCCCACAAAAAGAACTTTTGGACCTTAAAAATTATAGAGAGGAACTGTAACTTGAATATCCACAACCAACTTCTAGTAAGATTTTACACTCCACGATGCACTTCCCCACTGTTCGATCTGCATAAAAAATGTCTCTGAAAGGCCGCATCCTTCTTTTCCTTCACCTTTGTACTTCGTAATGAGGATGTCAATGCCAACACTTGCACCAATGCAAATTTGCAGTTGATTCCTTCATCTACATAAAAAATGTTTTTGAAAGGCAGCACCCTTCTTCCCCTTTACCTTTGTACTTTGGAATGAGGATGTTGATGTGAGCACTTGCATCAATACAAATTTGTAGTTGATTCCTTGATCTGCATAACAAATGTCCCTAAATGGTCACACCCTTCTTCTCCTTCACCTTTTTACTTAAGAACGAGGATGTCGATGCCAACACTTGGATCAATGCAAATGTATAGATGAAAATACATGATCGCAACTTTAAATCAATACCATACTTTCCAGGAGTTTATAAAACACTCATGGACAAGTTTACAGTGATTTCCAAAACATGCCTGGGAAAAACAATGCCTCTCACTCAACAATGGCTACAATACCCATTACAATGTTTCCAACAAGGCTTACAAGGTTTAGGCATAGAAAAAAATGCATCTCTCTCATCATCACTTTCAATAGTGGCTAATTACAACCTTTTACATCATTAACATTAAGGAAAATACCCCCAAATGTGCACTAGTGGGAAACTCTGTGTTTTTTAATCCCCCCATTACAAACATGTGAAAAATAATAAACAAGGAAAATTTCACCATCATCACACTTGTCTCACAATTCTAATACTTTTGACTATAAACATGACTACTTTCGGTCGAAGTGTCAAAATGGCCTTTTACTGCACCATCTTGGTTTACATGTAAGGCTCAAACAATGAATTTTCTACAATAATTCATATCTTCCTGCCCTGCTACAACACTCAACAATCAACAGAATCCACAACATACATTCATCCTCTTGAAATTTTCAAAAAGAGTAAAAAAACATAAATGCATAAAACATACATTGGTTTTTCTGCCAAGGTGCTCAAAGTGTTGCTTAAATATTGGCATACATAGTACCAACATGTCCTTCTCATCATTCTACAACTTTTGACTGTAAACTCGACCTGTTTTGAAAAGGGAAACTATGCCTCAAAAAATGTGTCGTGCATTAATGGAAAATGTGGGATTCTTCCATGAGCCCAAAAATTAATTATTCATACCCAAATTATGAATGCACAAGTGGATTCATAGTGAAAAATTGTGCAAAAATGACTATATGTTCATACAATTTTGTCACTATCACTTATGGACCCCTTCCCTCGGAATGCATGCCAATCATTAATGAAAAAAGTGGGATTCTTCCATGAGCCCTGAAATATGCTACTCAGATCCAAATTATGACTGCACCATTGGATTTGTGGCAAAAAATCATGCAAAAATGATTGTTCTTTCATCCAATTCCATCACTATGACTTTTGGACCCTCTTGGGCTCTCTACCTTGATTTGCATACCACACAATCTGTACATGTCTTTGTATTTGTACCACTATCAGGAATCAATCCACATGCATATTGTGGACCTTGAAATGTGTGCCTTATGCGGACCTTGAAATGCATGCCACACAGATTGTACCTGTCTTTGGATTTGTGCCAATGTCAAGCCTTGATCCGTGTGCAAATTATGGACCTCAAAATGAATGCCCTTACGAAGCTCGAAATGCATGCTACATAATCCATACCTGTCTCTGGATTTGTGCTACTTTTAGACCTCGACTTGCATGAAGACTGCAGACCTTGAAATGCATGCCCTATACAGACCTTGAAATGCATTCCACATAGGCCATACCTATCTCAGGATTCATGCCACTGTTAGGCCTTGATCCATGTGCACACTGTGGAACTCAAAATACATGCCCTGTGCGGACCTCAAAATTTGTGCCATGGGGCATACCTATCTTGGGATTCATGTCAGTTTTACTTGTTTGCTGAAAACTTTAAATGGCCATAAATTTGTCATTTGTACTTTGTTTGATGAGTCGTTTGCACTGTTGGAAATATCTCATCTAGATCTTCAACCTAGTGTGCTTTCATCAAATTCTGGGAACTTTTATTTTTGAGGTATTTTGGAGCCCCATGGCTCATTCAGGATACAAATTTCCCATTTGTATGTATTAATAGGAATTATTTTCTCTTTATTCTTTGCTTGGGTTGTTTGGTTGAGCTCTTCAAGATCTTTGATGCTTTTTCCATCTTGTTTTCAACACCTACAATCCCTTTCAATACTGCTCTGATACCACTTGATCTGAATCTTGGGTGACATTGATACCAAACTTGATCTGGTTCTAGGTTCACTTAATGAAAGGATCAATTATAAGATCATTTTAATTGAACTTGATTGCATTAAAGGTGAACATATGTGCTTATGAAAGGCTTGTATCCAAATTGAATATAAACATGGTACATGATATGTTAGTCTCATAATCCATTACAATATGCATTTAATAATCATAATTGTGGAAATAAATATATGCATAAGAAACATGATATAATCACATAAGAGGAAGAGATCACCAAGTTTTCAAAGTATTTCACCAGAATATTATGGCTACGTCTCCAGGCTCATAAAATACATGAACCATTTCATTCTCTTCTTCAAAGATACTCTCCTTTACAATGAAAAGGGTTGAATTCCCACATCAACAAGTGGCAGTAGAATTCCCACAATAGGTGGTAGTATAGAAGATATTCTCTCATGCACAATGAAAAGAGATTTATTCTCACAAGATTCTGGCCATGTCTCTCCTACAAAGAAATGATCTCTTCTGATGAAGGTTGATCTCTCACAAGCATGTGGCAATGTCTCTCATTCAAAGAGATGCTTTCCTTTGACAATAAAAAGGGATAAATCTCTCACATTCATGTGGCACAACATGGTCTCTCTCATCATATCCATAAAGGTATCTATAAATGATGATCCCAAAGGGGATCCATAAAGGATGATTCCCCCAAAGGGGGTCTGTTCCCCCAAATATTGCATGAGGAGTTTATATAGTTTCCTTAACTCCATAATTAAAAGAGACAAGATCCACAAATTTAGTATCTAATAACCACTCAAGGACAAAAACGAGAAAGCATCTCAACCAACTAATGAGACCCTTAACTTCCTCCTTGAGACTAGGAAACCACTTGTAATAAAATGATGAAGAGTCAAAACCAACTCATGAGACCCTTAACTTCCTCCTTAATACTAGGAAACCAAATCCCCCTTAAAATGGAAACTAATTTGTGAGTTGGATTCTCACACTAATTTCCCATTTTTACAATTAAATGAATAACACGTGAGATTCTCAAATTCACTTCAAGCATTAATCATGTTTCCAATGTGCATGACTAATACATGCGTTTTTCATACTCATTTTAAGTATTAATCATTTTTACAATTTAATTAATTCATTCATGAGAATTAATTATTCTTTTCCACCTATTATCAAACTTTTTAATGATTTATCCCATGGTGTGAAAAGTAGGAATTTTCCATGTGGAGATCCTCATGGATCAATGATTCAATATGCTTTACTTCCATTAGACTAAGTTTATTTTGTGCAATTTAGATTAACTTTCCTTTCAAGTTGGTGTGCTTTCCTTCAAAGAAGTAAGTTATAGTTTTCTTTCACCACTTCATGCATCCCAACCTTTGATCAGTTTTAGACCTATACTATTGTCAATGCACACTACATATATATTGTAAAACACCTATTAATTTTGTACGAACCCTGAGTTGACAAATTAAAGTAATAATCCAATTATACAAAACTATTTTTGTTATGTTTGTAGGCCCATAACGTTTTGGCACCGTTGTCGGGGAGGTGCTAAGTTTGCATATCATTTTCATTTTTTCTTTCCTTTGTGTGACTTGGAGAATTAGATAATATACCTCAGTGATGACCAATCCTAACTGGTTCCCTTCACTTGAGCTTAAATAGTTTTGTAATTTCGTTTAATCAATAGAGTTTGAATTATATTGAAATTCAAAATTACCTTATACGATCTTTTAGTACTTTTCCTTCGCAGTGTGACCGAACGCTAGAACCGAGGGATAAAACTCAGGTGTTGACTCCTTAATCATATGACCACGAGATAGAAACCATAGGATAATTTAGCGAGATAGTATTTTTTGCGCTCAACTCCATAGGACCAAGGATTGGTGATCAAGAGCTACCTTTTAGGGGACTGGAGTTTTGGTCTGAATCCCGATGCAAGGGGGTAGTGCAATCCACCAAATTTCCAACGTGTGGATTTCTTAATTTGCATATGTTGAAATTGCGGGGGGGTGTCTCCAAATTAAACCCCCCGTAATTTTTCCTCCTGCAATTAAATGAGAACCATCGATCCTCTTTTCCAATCAATGGTTACATCCAAAGTATACAGATCACCTTTATCAACTCGACGATTTTGATCGGATCTTGATCATCGTCAATCCTGTTGTGATCGACGATGGATCATTGTCTTCCTTAAAATTATCCCTATTATTTTCATTATAATATTATGCCACGTGTATATTTTGATTTTATCATGGTCGTCCAACCCCTTATGTTGTAGAATGAATTCTACAGATGCCAAACATAATTATTCAAACAATTAACACACAGAGGTCAATAATTGTACAGAGGGCGTGATTTTCAAAACCAATATTTTATTCAAATTATTTAAGGAAGTAAGATTACACAGTGATCTCAACTCCTTCTAGCCTCTCGCACACTTCACACATTCACTCCACATTCATCTCACACTATCACACCACACATTGTTGTTCTCTCCTATCAATTTTTTAATACAATAAGGACCAAATCAATCCAATCTATAGAGACAGGATCATATTTGACCAAAATTACATGGAAACTCTATTTAGCTTAAAAAAAACTGATTCTGACCCTAAAAGATAGGATCCAATCCAAACACATTCCTAATTTATCTAATTCTTCCACCTATTACATTCGTAGAAAAATTGGCTTATTCTCGAACACCCTATACTATTAAAACTTAGGGAAATGATTAAAAACAATTACAATGAGGAAACCAACTTCCTGTCATAAAGTTCCCAAGACCTTAAAAGTCAAATACTAGATTGTTGTAAAAGATTCTCTTGCATCAGACTCCCGTGGAAGAAAATACTTGTTCTTGGGCTTGTTGTAGTAGTTCTTCAATACTTGTACCATACTTAGATATTTCTGCTACTTTCATCCACATGGCATCTTCAAGTGGTTGTCCCTTCCACTTGACTAAGTATTGAAAATATTATTTGCCTCTTGTCTTGTTTACTACCTTTTGGTCCAAAATAGATTCAATATGATTTTTTTGTGCTATAGGTAGTTATTTGTCCCAATCAATAGTCAATATGTTATCATTGCCAGGTGCATCTATGAAATTATCTGTTGGTTCCTTAAAAGGGTACAAATATGATCCATTAAAAATTGAATAAATTCCAAGGTTACCTGGAAGTTCTATTTCATAAGCATTTGAGGAAAATTTTCTCAACATTTACATGGTCCAATCATTTTAAGTTTTAATTTTTTATATTCCCCTCTAGGAAACCTTTATTTTATGAGGTGTGCCATGAAAAAAATACAACTTCAAAATTTAGTTGTCTTCTCTTGAAATATGCCTTATGTTTGTACTTGATGTTGTTTTTTTGTAGTTGTTGCTTGACCCTTTCTAGCAATTCTTGCATACTTACTGCAAAATCTTCACCATCAACACTTCTAATTTCTTGTTTTCCTAGATTCCTTAAATCATAAATTTCTCTAGGATGCATTCCATAAAAAATCTAAAATGGAATTAATCCTATGCTTCTATTAGGTAAATGATTATATGCAAACTTTACTTGTGCAAGTACATGATCCCACTATTTGGGATTCTCACTTACCGTACATCTCAAAATATTTCCCAAGCTTCTATTTACCATGTTTTTTTCCCATCCGCTTGTGGGTGGTATGATGAACTAAAGTTGATTTTGGTCCCTAACGTTTTCCATAAAGTTCTCCAAAAATGAACCACAAATTTTGTGTCTTTGTTGGAAACAATAGTTTTTGGCAATCCATGCAACCTACCAAATTCTTTAAAGAACAAATATGCAATGTGAGTTGCATCATTGATCTTCTTACAAGTTATGAAGTGTGCCATTTTT
>ML808226.1:51592-67174 GCA_009831015.1 Picea engelmannii | reverse complement strand
TTTGGAGGAAACCTACTTCAACCTCCATAATTCGAGATGAAATTGCGTGAGTGAGGAGTGACTTTGTGTGTGAGAAAGTGAACAAATGTGTCAAATTTTAATAAGTTAGGTGTCAATTTATAACATGTGGACTTCCTATGGTCCTTAAAAATCTTGATTACCTATCTTACTAGATGCCATTGGTACAACCTTGCAAAATTTTAAAGTCCCCAAAGAACTAGCATGTGGACATATGGGTCCTGACCAGTCCTTTAAACTCCCTAATGTGATTTAATCTAAGAAAGCTTCAAAGAACTATCTTATATTTCAAGCATGTGGGAATGTATGGGCCCATTACTTTGATCTTTAAACTCTGCTAGTGATGTCTTCAAAAACTATCCTAACTTTATAACATCTGGGCATGTATGGGCCCTTACAAATTAAGGTGTTTGAAAAGAAACTAAAAGGATCCCTAGGGGGGATTTGTCCTCTCCTAAATATTTTAAGGGAGATGAAATTTCCCCTTAATCAATTTTTTGATTCTCAAGATCGCTTTATGGTGCGAGAAAAGAGCATACTCAATGATTAAAGTTTGATTTTTGGTCCCAATGCAAGTGTTTTTATATGTGATAGTAAATAATCTCAACTTATCATTTACAATAAAAACAAGCCATCCATGTGGCAACTGAAAGAAAAAGAGGAGAAATATGATTCTTTTTAACCCCCTAAGTGCCCATTTTTTGACTAAACCTTCATGTGGGAAGGGAATCTAAGTGTGGTGCATTCACAAATTGCATAAAAGCAATATTTTGAAGGCTAGGGGCCTTCAAATCATCACAAAAACTCTTACAATGTTGGAATTCTGGACAGATGTGTAGGTTAGAGTTCAGACAAAGGCATAGTGGGCACACAATGCGCAGAGAACTGAATACCTTTTGGTGCACTGTGTGCAGAATGCGTAGATAAATGAAGTGTTGTTGGCACACAATTCTCGGAATGTGCATCTGTGGGCTAGAACACCCACGCACGTTCGGATATGCGTCGGGTGGGGGGGGATATTTTATGTGTAATTCTCCTCCTCCAACTCCAAACTTAGCTCTTAACAGGTAAGGCTAGGTCGGTTATGATCCCTGCAAGGAAAATGGGTCAAAATGAAGTGCTCAAATAACCCAAATAGGGAGGAAATTGATACCTTATCCCCAGTATGGTCGCCAATATGTTGTGTCCTTTTCGTCACTTGAATGAGAAAAAGGACACTTGCAAGTCTAGTTGGGCCTGCTAGACAGGAAAAAGGTTATTGTATTAATTAAACAATTCAATCACATGAAATAAACAAACAACTAAGCTAGAAACAACTAAAGAAATGACTAAAGAAATAAAGCTAAAATGCATGAGGAAATTTGAACCAAAAATCAATCAACAAAATGACCAATAATCATGCCACCGATGGATAACTATATTAGTGGGAAAACACTGTAGATAAAGGATGACTTATGGGTCCCCTCTTCCTCCTTGGGAGGGCTCTTGAGACCCCTATGTGAGATCTCTTCTTACAATGATAAACTAGAAAGAAAATGGTGAAGATATCCAATCCTATTCCCTCAAGAGGTGAGGTGAATATCTTATTGAGATGTTTCCAGTATGCTCCAAGAAGAAAAGAGGTTTCTTGAAGGAGAATAGAGGCAGCATAACAATACTATGATATTCTTGAATTCTCAATGCACCCATGGCCTCCTTTTATAGCATGTCTTTGAGGCAATATCCAATTTGTCTTTAATGTGAACAAGGGGCCCTTTAGGGCACCCTTAGGTCTTCGACTATCCCCCCATTTGGATTCAGCTCGGATTTGAGGGTCAAATCAAGTTGGGATCTGGTCCAAAAGTGGGAGAGGGGTCAACGAGAACCATAAATGCATTGTTCATAGGAGTGCGCAACTTTTCTTGTACACAGTCATGTATATGATGGATGTGCGCTCTATGGGATTATTTGGCCTGCACATGTGCATGCGCTTCCTTTAGTGTTTCAGTGCATGTCAATTTTTTGACCAGTTGTATAGTTTGTGCCTTTTGAAAATGAATTTGTGGGGTTGCAGGTGAACTAATAGGTGTTTGGATATGTTGTATTCCTGCAACCATTTTTCTGCAATGTTGTGGACAAAATTTCATTGATAACAAATGGGATATGATTTTCTTTGTGGCTCTGCTTCCCTCCAATGAAGGATTTATCATTATTTCAAATGTTCGACCTTTGATCTCTACACTACGGGGTCGTCTCCTTGGCCTCTGATTTCTTTCTCAAATTGAAACACCTATTGATATTTCAAACACAGTCAAAGTGTTCTTGCAGTGCCCTCCTGGCACCCTGTAACTTCAAATTCGACCAATTCCAGGTCTGAATTTTCTAGAATAGATATTAAATTAAGAATATCTCACCACTTGGCCAAATTTCTCAAATTTCCCATGAATTTAACAACAAAAATTGGGGCTTTTTCTGAATTCCACGCAATTGCTTCTGATGTTTACCATGGACTCACTGTAACTTGAAATTTGGCCACTTCAAAATCAATTCTCTATGAAAATTAGCTTCAATTCATCTTTCTCATCCCATCCAGTCTTAGTGTTGAAAAATGGAGCTCTAATACCATTCTATAACATACCCAACCATGCATAGGTTGGGCACAATACTGATCTGTAACATACCCAGCCACCCATAGGTAGGCCACGCTACTCCAAAAATTGCTTATGAACTGATCTCAAATTCTAATAACATTTAATCTGAATTAAATCATGAAAGACCCACATGTGTTAATCAAGATCCATGCTATAGCATAAAATAAATAAATAAATGTGTCATGCACAACAAATAACCAACAAACATGCACATTATAAATACATATCTCAAAGATAATTAAATACAGAACGAAATATACATTATACTAAAAACACAGAGAGCACTTATCTTTTCAAGAAAACATTCACCAACTGGCTATAGACCAAGGAACTTCCTCCCAACCATAGACACTACTATTCATTTAATCTCAACAACAGGTCACCCCCGATCTAGGGCTATGAATCCACAAGGATGGGTCCTAGGACAAATATGAAACACACAATAGCTGGTTAACTAGCTCTCAGGTTTCCCAACCACACAAAAAATCTAAATTTCCATCTCTCTTTCCCCCTCATCCTACACAACCCAAAGAAATGAGCATCATTCTATGCCATGTAGTCCCTGAGGTTGTTCCATTTCTCTCTAGGGCTCCAACACTATTGGTCAGGAAATATCCCTGCTGGAAACTCCAAGGATTCTCAACTATGGATATTTCTTTCCAAAATTACATCAATCTCATGCACTCAGGCATCCATTCCCTCCTAGAATGATCATTAATCTATTTCATCCATCTAGTAGTGGCTCTCCTCCTCCATCCATTTGTTTCCATGCTCATACCAATAGCACACGAATGAGAAAGAATGAGGCTCCAAAAATGAAAGAGTGAGAAGGGTGTAACAATGAATGAATAAGAATAAATGAACCCAAAACAACAAGAGAGTGATTGAATAAGAAGAAGAAGAAGAAGAAACCCCCCAAAATATCCCACAAGGGATGTTTATATAATTACATGAAAAACAAGAACCAGATGGCATTCCTCCCAAGAAGCTCATGTAATCCACTTTCTCCATAAAATCAATTATGGGTAAATAAAAATATGTATCCCCTTAATCCCCCTCTCTCATTGAATCATAGCCCCCTATATATTGTGTCCTTGTCCATCTTGCAGCCAGCGGTGTATTTTATTAATGTATATGAAGTATTACATTTCCTAGGCACTCTGGCCCCTTTTCAACTTTATCGACTCACCAACGTAAGTCACAATTACATAATATATTCTAGTTCATAAGGGTTAAAATTGGGGTGTTACATGTTTTTATCCCAAATGCTCATATTGAGCACATTTTCCCACCATAACATGACTTAATACTTGTTTTTTACCATATCTAATAGTAAGTCATGGATTGTTTTGCATGTTTCTTAGTAAATATATTTTGAGGTGCATTTTTGTTTACAATATGGATTTTTGATCTAATATCTATGCCAAAATATGTATGTATCACCAAGTAGGTCAAAATGCATGAGTTAAGGATGCCAACACCCTAAAAATAGGGGATTTTTTCTACCTCAGATTGCTACCAACCAAGAATCAAGCGACATTGTCCCTACCTACCTCAAGAGAGCTCCTTATGCAATAGTGCCCACTCCTGATCTACATTAGTTCATGATACATATGTAATTGGCCGAGATCCCTCAACTATCCACTTCTCTCCTCTATCTAAGTCTATATATAGATCTATAGCTTAGGAGAGAAAGAGACTGAATTTTGGAGAAGTATTGTATTGAGATTTGTTTTTATGAAGACTATTGTTGAAGATTTAGATCCTTTTTTCTTTTGAAATGTTACTAGTGTTAATGAAATAAAAGTGTTTTTACCTTCCATTTATTAGAGTTTTTCTCAAGGCTCCTTGTGATTCTTGGGTAGGGCCCACTCAAGAGGGATCGAGGAACCTATTGCAATTTACATAGTTTTCATTCATTTTAATCAATTATTAGATAACAATTCATTCTCTTTTGAATCTTAATATAGTTTTGCATGATTGATTCTAGTTTTTGTCAAGGTTATCAGTGACTGGTTATTTACAACATGTATCATGTAGAAATGTTCAATAGCCTGTGGGAGCACTTTTATGTGCCTGCCCAAGTCCAATAACCTCATATATACTTAATTTTATTATAGCTTAGCTTTGTTGATTCCTTTAAAGGATTATACTAACTTTCTAGGCCTCATTTTTGCTTCCTGTAGAAACTGCACAGTTCCTGTAGAAAATTCCTATAGGACTATTTTAGTTCTAGATCTCACTTTATTTTAATATTCCTTTCATTAAAACATCAATAAACAATAAAAATACATATGTATTTCTATTTATCCAAGGGGTTAGACAAAATAACTTGTTTTATTCATGCATTAGTTTAGATTTTCTTTAATTACAATTTTTTATTATAAACTAGAATAAATTCATTTTCTTCTTTCAATTTTGTCTTTATGATTGATCTGAATCTGGGGTGACACCGATACCAAACTTGATCTGGTTCTAGGTTCACTTAATAAAAGGATCAGTTATAAGATCGTTTTAATTGAACTTGATTGCATTAAAGGTGAACATATGTCCTTATGAAAGGCCTGCATCCAAATTGAATATAAACATGGTGCATGAGTTGTTAGTCTCATAAACCATTACAATATGCATTTAATAATTATAATTGCATAAATAAATATATGGATAATAAACATGAGATAATCACATAAGAGGAAGATATCACCGAGTTTTCAATGGAGTTCACCAGAACCTTCTAGCTATGTCTATGGGCTCATAAAATCCATGAACCATTTCATTCTCTTCTTCAAAGATACTCTCCTTTACAATGAAAAGGGATGAATTCCCACATCAACAAGTGGTAGTATAATTCCCACAAAAGGTGGTAGTATTGAAGAGATGATCTCATGCACAATGCAAAGAGCTATATTCTCATAAGAATGTGGTCATGTATCTCCTACAAAGAGACTATCTCTTTTGACAAAGGTTGATCTCTCACAAGCATGTGGCAATGTATCTCATTCAAACAGATGCTCTCTTATGAAAATACAAAGGGATAAATCTCCCACATTCATGTGGCATAACATGGAATCTCTTACCATTTCCATAAATGGATCCATAAAGGATGATTCCCCCAAATGGGGTCTCCTAGCCCAAATATTAAATGAGGATTTTATATAGTTTCCTTAACTCCATAATTCAAAGAGACAAGATCCACAAATTTAGGATCTAATAACAACTCAAGGAAAAAAAATGAGAAAGCATATCAACCAACTCATGTGACCCTTAACTTCCTCCTTGAGACTAGGAAAACACTTGTAATAAAATGAGGAAGAGTCAAAACCAACGCATGAGACCCTTAACTTCCTCCTTAAGACTAGGAAACCAATTCCCCCTTAAAATTAGGAAACTAATTTTTGAGTTGGATTCTCACACTAATTTCCCATTTTTACAATCAAATGAATAACATGTGTGATTCTCAAACTCACTTGAAGAATTAATCATTTTTCCAATGTGCATGACTAATACATGAGTTTCTCGTACTCATTTTAAGTATTAATCATTTTTACAATTTAATTAATTCATTCATAAGCATTAATTATTGTTTGCCACCTATTATCAAAAAATTTAATGATTTATCCCATGGTGTGCAAAGTACAAATTTTCCATGTGGATATCCTCCTAGATCAAACCTCCCCACAAAAAGAACTTTTGGACCTTAAAAATTATAGAGAGGAACTGTAACTTGAATATCCACAACCAACTTCTAGTAAGATTTTACACTCCACGATGCACTTCCCCACTGTTCGATCTGCATAAAAAATGTCTCTGAAAGGCCGCATCCTTCTTTTCCTTCACCTTTGTACTTCGTAATGAGGATGTCAATGCCAACACTTGCACCAATGCAAATTTGCAGTTGATTCCTTCATCTACATAAAAAATGTTTTTGAAAGGCAGCACCCTTCTTCCCCTTTACCTTTGTACTTTGGAATGAGGATGTTGATGTGAGCACTTGCATCAATACAAATTTGTAGTTGATTCCTTGATCTGCATAACAAATGTCCCTAAATGGTCACACCCTTCTTCTCCTTCACCTTTTTACTTAAGAACGAGGATGTCGATGCCAACACTTGGATCAATGCAAATGTATAGATGAAAATACATGATCGCAACTTTAAATCAATACCATACTTTCCAGGAGTTTATAAAACACTCATGGACAAGTTTACAGTGATTTCCAAAACATGCCTGGGAAAAACAATGCCTCTCACTCAACAATGGCTACAATACCCATTACAATGTTTCCAACAAGGCTTACAAGGTTTAGGCATAGAAAAAAATGCATCTCTCTCATCATCACTTTCAATAGTGGCTAATTACAACCTTTTACATCATTAACATTAAGGAAAATACCCCCAAATGTGCACTAGTGGGAAACTCTGTGTTTTTTAATCCCCCCATTACAAACATGTGAAAAATAATAAACAAGGAAAATTTCACCATCATCACACTTGTCTCACAATTCTAATACTTTTGACTATAAACATGACTACTTTCGGTCGAAGTGTCAAAATGGCCTTTTACTGCACCATCTTGGTTTACATGTAAGGCTCAAACAATGAATTTTCTACAATAATTCATATCTTCCTGCCCTGCTACAACACTCAACAATCAACAGAATCCACAACATACATTCATCCTCTTGAAATTTTCAAAAAGAGTAAAAAAACATAAATGCATAAAACATACATTGGTTTTTCTGCCAAGGTGCTCAAAGTGTTGCTTAAATATTGGCATACATAGTACCAACATGTCCTTCTCATCATTCTACAACTTTTGACTGTAAACTCGACCTGTTTTGAAAAGGGAAACTATGCCTCAAAAAATGTGTCGTGCATTAATGGAAAATGTGGGATTCTTCCATGAGCCCAAAAATTAATTATTCATACCCAAATTATGAATGCACAAGTGGATTCATAGTGAAAAATTGTGCAAAAATGACTATATGTTCATACAATTTTGTCACTATCACTTATGGACCCCTTCCCTCGGAATGCATGCCAATCATTAATGAAAAAAGTGGGATTCTTCCATGAGCCCTGAAATATGCTACTCAGATCCAAATTATGACTGCACCATTGGATTTGTGGCAAAAAATCATGCAAAAATGATTGTTCTTTCATCCAATTCCATCACTATGACTTTTGGACCCTCTTGGGCTCTCTACCTTGATTTGCATACCACACAATCTGTACATGTCTTTGTATTTGTACCACTATCAGGAATCAATCCACATGCATATTGTGGACCTTGAAATGTGTGCCTTATGCGGACCTTGAAATGCATGCCACACAGATTGTACCTGTCTTTGGATTTGTGCCAATGTCAAGCCTTGATCCGTGTGCAAATTATGGACCTCAAAATGAATGCCCTTACGAAGCTCGAAATGCATGCTACATAATCCATACCTGTCTCTGGATTTGTGCTACTTTTAGACCTCGACTTGCATGAAGACTGCAGACCTTGAAATGCATGCCCTATACAGACCTTGAAATGCATTCCACATAGGCCATACCTATCTCAGGATTCATGCCACTGTTAGGCCTTGATCCATGTGCACACTGTGGAACTCAAAATACATGCCCTGTGCGGACCTCAAAATTTGTGCCATGGGGCATACCTATCTTGGGATTCATGTCAGTTTTACTTGTTTGCTGAAAACTTTAAATGGCCATAAATTTGTCATTTGTACTTTGTTTGATGAGTCGTTTGCACTGTTGGAAATATCTCATCTAGATCTTCAACCTAGTGTGCTTTCATCAAATTCTGGGAACTTTTATTTTTGAGGTATTTTGGAGCCCCATGGCTCATTCAGGATACAAATTTCCCATTTGTATGTATTAATAGGAATTATTTTCTCTTTATTCTTTGCTTGGGTTGTTTGGTTGAGCTCTTCAAGATCTTTGATGCTTTTTCCATCTTGTTTTCAACACCTACAATCCCTTTCAATACTGCTCTGATACCACTTGATCTGAATCTTGGGTGACATTGATACCAAACTTGATCTGGTTCTAGGTTCACTTAATGAAAGGATCAATTATAAGATCATTTTAATTGAACTTGATTGCATTAAAGGTGAACATATGTGCTTATGAAAGGCTTGTATCCAAATTGAATATAAACATGGTACATGATATGTTAGTCTCATAATCCATTACAATATGCATTTAATAATCATAATTGTGGAAATAAATATATGCATAAGAAACATGATATAATCACATAAGAGGAAGAGATCACCAAGTTTTCAAAGTATTTCACCAGAATATTATGGCTACGTCTCCAGGCTCATAAAATACATGAACCATTTCATTCTCTTCTTCAAAGATACTCTCCTTTACAATGAAAAGGGTTGAATTCCCACATCAACAAGTGGCAGTAGAATTCCCACAATAGGTGGTAGTATAGAAGATATTCTCTCATGCACAATGAAAAGAGATTTATTCTCACAAGATTCTGGCCATGTCTCTCCTACAAAGAAATGATCTCTTCTGATGAAGGTTGATCTCTCACAAGCATGTGGCAATGTCTCTCATTCAAAGAGATGCTTTCCTTTGACAATAAAAAGGGATAAATCTCTCACATTCATGTGGCACAACATGGTCTCTCTCATCATATCCATAAAGGTATCTATAAATGATGATCCCAAAGGGGATCCATAAAGGATGATTCCCCCAAAGGGGGTCTGTTCCCCCAAATATTGCATGAGGAGTTTATATAGTTTCCTTAACTCCATAATTAAAAGAGACAAGATCCACAAATTTAGTATCTAATAACCACTCAAGGACAAAAACGAGAAAGCATCTCAACCAACTAATGAGACCCTTAACTTCCTCCTTGAGACTAGGAAACCACTTGTAATAAAATGATGAAGAGTCAAAACCAACTCATGAGACCCTTAACTTCCTCCTTAATACTAGGAAACCAAATCCCCCTTAAAATGGAAACTAATTTGTGAGTTGGATTCTCACACTAATTTCCCATTTTTACAATTAAATGAATAACACGTGAGATTCTCAAATTCACTTCAAGCATTAATCATGTTTCCAATGTGCATGACTAATACATGCGTTTTTCATACTCATTTTAAGTATTAATCATTTTTACAATTTAATTAATTCATTCATGAGAATTAATTATTCTTTTCCACCTATTATCAAACTTTTTAATGATTTATCCCATGGTGTGAAAAGTAGGAATTTTCCATGTGGAGATCCTCATGGATCAATGATTCAATATGCTTTACTTCCATTAGACTAAGTTTATTTTGTGCAATTTAGATTAACTTTCCTTTCAAGTTGGTGTGCTTTCCTTCAAAGAAGTAAGTTATAGTTTTCTTTCACCACTTCATGCATCCCAACCTTTGATCAGTTTTAGACCTATACTATTGTCAATGCACACTACATATATATTGTAAAACACCTATTAATTTTGTACGAACCCTGAGTTGACAAATTAAAGTAATAATCCAATTATACAAAACTATTTTTGTTATGTTTGTAGGCCCATAACGTTTTGGCACCGTTGTCGGGGAGGTGCTAAGTTTGCATATCATTTTCATTTTTTCTTTCCTTTGTGTGACTTGGAGAATTAGATAATATACCTCAGTGATGACCAATCCTAACTGGTTCCCTTCACTTGAGCTTAAATAGTTTTGTAATTTCGTTTAATCAATAGAGTTTGAATTATATTGAAATTCAAAATTACCTTATACGATCTTTTAGTACTTTTCCTTCGCAGTGTGACCGAACGCTAGAACCGAGGGATAAAACTCAGGTGTTGACTCCTTAATCATATGACCACGAGATAGAAACCATAGGATAATTTAGCGAGATAGTATTTTTTGCGCTCAACTCCATAGGACCAAGGATTGGTGATCAAGAGCTACCTTTTAGGGGACTGGAGTTTTGGTCTGAATCCCGATGCAAGGGGGTAGTGCAATCCACCAAATTTCCAACGTGTGGATTTCTTAATTTGCATATGTTGAAATTGCGGGGGGGTGTCTCCAAATTAAACCCCCCGTAATTTTTCCTCCTGCAATTAAATGAGAACCATCGATCCTCTTTTCCAATCAATGGTTACATCCAAAGTATACAGATCACCTTTATCAACTCGACGATTTTGATCGGATCTTGATCATCGTCAATCCTGTTGTGATCGACGATGGATCATTGTCTTCCTTAAAATTATCCCTATTATTTTCATTATAATATTATGCCACGTGTATATTTTGATTTTATCATGGTCGTCCAACCCCTTATGTTGTAGAATGAATTCTACAGATGCCAAACATAATTATTCAAACAATTAACACACAGAGGTCAATAATTGTACAGAGGGCGTGATTTTCAAAACCAATATTTTATTCAAATTATTTAAGGAAGTAAGATTACACAGTGATCTCAACTCCTTCTAGCCTCTCGCACACTTCACACATTCACTCCACATTCATCTCACACTATCACACCACACATTGTTGTTCTCTCCTATCAATTTTTTAATACAATAAGGACCAAATCAATCCAATCTATAGAGACAGGATCATATTTGACCAAAATTACATGGAAACTCTATTTAGCTTAAAAAAAACTGATTCTGACCCTAAAAGATAGGATCCAATCCAAACACATTCCTAATTTATCTAATTCTTCCACCTATTACATTCGTAGAAAAATTGGCTTATTCTCGAACACCCTATACTATTAAAACTTAGGGAAATGATTAAAAACAATTACAATGAGGAAACCAACTTCCTGTCATAAAGTTCCCAAGACCTTAAAAGTCAAATACTAGATTGTTGTAAAAGATTCTCTTGCATCAGACTCCCGTGGAAGAAAATACTTGTTCTTGGGCTTGTTGTAGTAGTTCTTCAATACTTGTACCATACTTAGATATTTCTGCTACTTTCATCCACATGGCATCTTCAAGTGGTTGTCCCTTCCACTTGACTAAGTATTGAAAATATTATTTGCCTCTTGTCTTGTTTACTACCTTTTGGTCCAAAATAGATTCAATATGATTTTTTTGTGCTATAGGTAGTTATTTGTCCCAATCAATAGTCAATATGTTATCATTGCCAGGTGCATCTATGAAATTATCTGTTGGTTCCTTAAAAGGGTACAAATATGATCCATTAAAAATTGAATAAATTCCAAGGTTACCTGGAAGTTCTATTTCATAAGCATTTGAGGAAAATTTTCTCAACATTTACATGGTCCAATCATTTTAAGTTTTAATTTTTTATATTCCCCTCTAGGAAACCTTTATTTTATGAGGTGTGCCATGAAAAAAATACAACTTCAAAATTTAGTTGTCTTCTCTTGAAATATGCCTTATGTTTGTACTTGATGTTGTTTTTTTGTAGTTGTTGCTTGACCCTTTCTAGCAATTCTTGCATACTTACTGCAAAATCTTCACCATCAACACTTCTAATTTCTTGTTTTCCTAGATTCCTTAAATCATAAATTTCTCTAGGATGCATTCCATAAAAAATCTAAAATGGAATTAATCCTATGCTTCTATTAGGTAAATGATTATATGCAAACTTTACTTGTGCAAGTACATGATCCCACTATTTGGGATTCTCACTTACCGTACATCTCAAAATATTTCCCAAGCTTCTATTTACCATGTTTTTTTCCCATCCGCTTGTGGGTGGTATGATGAACTAAAGTTGATTTTGGTCCCTAACGTTTTCCATAAAGTTCTCCAAAAATGAACCACAAATTTTGTGTCTTTGTTGGAAACAATAGTTTTTGGCAATCCATGCAACCTACCAAATTCTTTAAAGAACAAATATGCAATGTGAGTTGCATCATTGATCTTCTTACAAGTTATGAAGTGTGCCATTTTTGAAAATCTATCAACAACCACATAAATTGAATCATTTCCTTGCCGAGTTCTTGGAAATCCTAACACAAAGTCCATACTTACATAGTCCCATGGTCATTTTGTCATTGGAAATGGATGATACAATCCAGTATTTTTTCTCCTTCCTTTTGCATACTGACAAACATTGCATCTTTCGACAAATTTCTTGACATCACTCTGCATGCTAGGCTAGAAATAAAATGTACTTAGTTGAGAAAATGTTTTGTCATAGCCAAAATTTCCTGCTAATCCACCACTGTGTTTTTCCTTCAATATGTTTTCCCTCGTTGAACATCTTGTAATGCATAGTTTACTGCCTTTAAACAACAAACCTTCTTGAATCATGTAATCTAACCATGGAGTTTTATCTCTACTTACTGGATTTTCAAAGACTGCATAAGCATCTTTAAAATCTACATCATCTTTATACATTTCTTTCAACTCATAAAATCCCATAACATTTACTTGAAACTCTTGTAAAATCAAATTGACTCTACTCAGTGCATCTTCTACTTTATTTTATTGCCCACTTATATGCTTAATAACAAAAGTGAAATTCTGCAATCACTCAATTCATTTGACACGCCTCTGATTTAATTTTGTTTGACTACTAATATACTAAAATGCGTGATTATCAGTATAAAGAACACATTTTTTTGGCATGAGGTAATGTCTCCATTTATTTGATGCTTTAATAATTGCATAAAACTCCTTGTCATATGAATAATATTTCCACTTGCATCACATTCAAGTCAAAAGAGTTTATTAAAATATGGTAGTGCTAAAATTGGTTGTTCAGTTATCCTCTTATTTAATAATTTCAAACTTTTAATAGTTTCTTCTATCCATTTAAATTGTTGTTTGGTTCCTTTAATGGTTTCTATAAATGGGGCATATATCCCACTAAATTTCATGATGAATTTTCTATAGAAACTTTCCAAGCCATGAAAAATCCTTACCTGAAAATTATTCCTTGGAGTAGGCCAATTTAGTATAGCCTTTACCCTTTCTTGGTCCATCTTCAAGCCTTCTCCAGATATCACAAAGCCCAAATAAACCAATTATATCTTCACAAAACTACAGTTTTTCAAATTGATCAATAGATTTTCCTACTGTAGTTTATCAAACCCAACCTGAGTTGTCTCAAGTGTTCTTCCCTAAATTAACTGTAGATCAGAATATTATCCAGATAAACTATAACAAATTTACAAATGAATTCTTTAAGTACTCCATTCATCAATCTCATAAAAGTGTTAGGGGAATTTGTGAGTCCAAAAGGAAATACCAGCCATTCATGCAATCTGTCATTTGTTTAAAAAAAAAAAATCCATTCATCTCCTTCTCTAATCATGATTTTATGATACCCACTTTTCAAATCCAATTTTGAAAAATACTTAGCACCACTCAAGAAATCCATCACATCATCAATTCTGGGTAATGGAAATATATACCTTGTTTTGATATTTTTTATAGATCTGGAATCCATTCACATTATCCATCCTCCATCTTTATTTAGACTTAGCATTATTCAAACTGCAAATGGGCTCAAGCTTTATCTGACCTGACCTTTATCTAACAACTCTTGAACCTAATTTCTTATCTCCTCATTCTCTTGTGGGGTCATTTGATATGCTGCTTTATTTTGAAGGTTAGTCGTTGGAATTAAATCTATATGATGACTGATACTTATGAATGGAGGTAATTCATTTGGTAAATAATCAACCACAATATCGGAAAATTCATCCAATAAATCTTTAACTTCTTCAGGAAGATCATCTAAATTTGTGCAAGATACAATTACCTTTGGTTTTCCAATCAGGGAAAAATGTACCTCTTCCTTTTTAATGTCTTGCATAAAAAAAAATTCACTTACCAACATGACCTTTGGGTTTCTTTTATTTAGTCGCTTCGTCATCCTTCAATGGTAAAAGAGTGTGTTTTTCTCCATATTTCTCAAAAGTATATGTATTTTTCCTTCCATCATGTATTTCTTTTCTGTCATACTTCCAAGGTCTATGTAGAAAAATATGACACACATCCATGGGAACAACATCACAAAGTACCTTGTCCCCATCGATTCTGGGTTCAATCCATCGATTACAACCTATTGTTAGGTCATAGTTGGACTTATGCAATGCAAGCAGTGGTTGCTACAATCTTCCGAGTCCTATTGTTTCCACATGAAGGCCGGATAGTGACTATTGATCAGTTGTCCTTCTCTTGACCCGACCCAGCCTTGGGGGCATCCACGGTTCCCATGGTAGATAATCCTCAAGCCGGTGTCGTCAACATAGGAGTTGGGTTGTGTCCATCTTTGATGGGTACTTTTGATTACCCACCTCCTCAAGGCGATGTCAAGTTTATATCGACTCACCACAAGGCTGAGATTTTCCATGTTTCGTCGTTCTGCACGACTTACTTTGAGGATCCATGGATTCTTCCTTTCCCATCAGACACGATGGACGCGACAGGGCACCCCGGCATGTCCATGCCCTTGTCGGCCGCTGAAGTAGCGTACTCTTTGGTTCAGAAAACTTCAGCTACTCTTGATCCGACTTCCGCACAAGAGTTGGATCCGTTATGGGAGCCTATCTGGGCTCAGGATTCTCTTGTCAATACCGATTCGTTAGACTTAGTCTTGCCTTCTGACGAAGCCATAATCGAAGCAATGACTAGTCCGAACAAACCCTGGGACGATCTTCATCACAGATCATACTTCCTCCCAGAGTTACACCGAATCGAGGCAGGAGAATTCACCATCACCATGACGGGAGATCAAACTTGTCCCATTAACCTCTTGGCTACACAGGATATTTATGCCGAGGGAAACATGGCGAATATCGCTACCACGATACCTATCAATATCTCCCGAAACCCCGACGTCGTGGAGAATGTCTTCGTCGGAGCGGATTGCTCCCCCGAAGAGATTCAGATTTACACGGATCTTTTCAAAGAATTTCGCGACGTTTTTGCCTGGTCTTACGAAGCGATACCTGACATCGACCCACAAAGTGTCGATCATGGG